>CAUYQG010177714.1:0-15495 GCA_963574415.1 Tarsius wallacei
GATCTTGCTATGTTGCCCAGGGTGGTCTTTTTTTTTTTTTTTTTTTGAGTTGGAGTCTCTCTCTGTCGCCCAGACTGGAGTGCAGTGACACGCTCCCGGCCACCACAGCCTCGACCTGCTGGGCTCCGACGATCCTTCCACCTCAGCCTTCCAAGTAGCTGGAACTACAGGCACACGCTACCACGCCCGGCTACCAGGCTGGTCTTTAACTCGTGGACTCAAGCAATCCTCCCACCCTGGTCTCACAAAGTGCTGGGATTATAGGTGCGAGCCATGGCTCTCAGACCCTAGATTTCATTTATAGTATATGGTTTTTTAGGAAAGTGGTTTTTTTTATTGTAGCTTTGTTTTTTTCTGTCCTATTGGATAGTCTGGCTTCACTAAAATACCTTTCCACCAAAATATTCTCTTTTCTCAAGCAAGGATGTACTAAAGGAAGAAGATAAATTACATGTTTTCAAGCCCATAGGATTTTAAATTAGAATAAACTTGTCATTGAGAATAATATATACTGTAAATAATTTATATGACTCACAAAATTTTGCACCAGAAAAAGTGTAAAAACAAATCTTATTCCCTAATTTGATGGCTTCCTCAGTTTGTGTGACTTCATATTTTTTTTTTTTTTTTGACATAGGGTCTCACTTTTTTGCCCAGGTTAGTTGCAGTGGCATGATTACAGCTCCCTACAGCCTCGCCTCCCAGATTCAGGCAATGCTTTTTTGCCACAGCCTCCAGAGTAGCTGGGATTCCAGGCATGTGCCACCAAGCCCAGCTTATTTTTAAATTTTTTGTAGAGATGAGGTCTTGCCATGCTGACCAGTTAGCTCTCAAAATCCTGGTCTCAAGCAATTCTCCCCCACTTGACCTTCCAAAGTACTGAGATTCTAGGCATGAGCCTCTCTGTCCCATCCTTAATTTTGTTTTATCGTATAATTGTTGCAGAGTTCAGAAATTTTAAAAAGAGATTATGTATATCTCTGGGAAAGGATTGCCTTCTAGCTGGAAAGAAATATAAGAAATATTTTCCTTCATTTTTCCCACCTTTTGCATCAGAAAAGTAAATTACAAAAGACTTCCTGTCTAAACATACCTGGATTATTTCTCAGGAGAGCAAGAAATGGGTTGATTTATAAATTAGTAAGGTGGGCCATTGCTTTGTTAAACTCTGGTGTGTCCACGTGGCTCTTTGAGCTATGGATGCTATGTTTCTTGGCTTTGACCCCCTTCCCCACCTGGGGGAGATGAATCTCCTCTCTCTCTCTAATTTACTTTCTAAATAGAATAAAATAACAAACACAAAAATAATTTACTAAAATGACCACAAGGTCTTGGAGAATACTTGACTTTAGATGTAGGACAACCTGGTGTAGATCTTGGAAATCTGTTTTAACTCCCTCATAAATGACAAGAATTAGATATAAAAACTGCTTTTGAGAATCCTATTAGCATCATGAGTGAGGTAAAAATAACCACAACAAAAAAGAATAAAAACAAAAAGAAAGAACAAAAACAAAAACAAAAAAACAAAACGAAAGAGTGAGGTAAGTCCTTTTTCAGCATTAATTACACTAACTGCTGCATAAAAAAAACGAATTCTGGCCACCGCTTTCCACATGGCAGAAATCCAGAACAGACTCAAAACCAAAGAAGCAAGGGCAAAAGTCTAATGAACTGACATAAAACGCTTTTTTAAAAAAATTGGGACTAAAGAATATTAATTCTCTCACATGATTCCCAGAGTCAGTCTGTTTTTTAAAAAATCCTCTCAAAACTTTCATGCATCAAAAGATGGTCCTGAGATACTAGCATGGAAATAATTAGTGTTCTTAATTAGCACTACTGGGAAATAAGACAGACTGGCCTTAATAAGGGTCTCCAATCTGGAGCACATTAAAGTAAAAACATTTTTTTCCTAATATCAAAGTGCATTCTACTGACTAACACAAAATGAATTATTTTGCAAGATGGAAAAGAGCATAATTGGATTCAGAACAAGTCTGATGTATTAAGAAAGGAGGCGTCATGGACTGGACCTGGAAATTCAATGGTCTCCGATGTTCACCAATACATTTTTAGAACACACCATCTATATGGCAGAGTTTTTGACTACTAACCTCTAAATAGTCTAAAATGCTTATCTTGCAGGTCAAAATTGAAGCTGAAAATGATCTAACATCTTAGAAGCATGCCAAACAGTGTTTCTGAACAGTCGAACAGCTGAACACACCCTTGGCAAGAAGAAAGCCAGTCGCATTACCTCAGCTCGACAGTAGCAAGCACATCTGGAATCCTAGTGATCCCAGGAGCTTTTGGGTGTGTGGGGGACAGCCATCTGGAGCAAAGGAAATCTGGACAATGTGTCCCACCCAAAGAAGGAACCTCATTGTGCCGCTGGGAAAAGCAGTCAACCCCACTTCCCTCTGATAACACACCAGCGTCTCCACTGGTGAGGGACCAAGAGGAATATCCGATGTGCACAGAGCACTCACTAAATGACCTGGATCTAAAACCAGGACAGCCTGGCAGATAAGAAACAGTCAGGGATATATTTGTGAAGTAAATTCCTTTTTGAAAGGGCATTGGCTGAGCGCCGTGGCTCACACCTATAATCCCAGCACTTTGAGAGGCCAAGGCGAGAGGATTGCCTGAGCCCACAGGTTCGAGACCGGCCTGGGCAGCTTGGCGAGACCGCATCTCTACAATAAATCAAAAAATTAGCCAGGCTTGGTGTCGCGTGCCTGTAGTTCCAGCTACTTGGAAAGCTGAGGCGGAAGGATCGCCGGAACCCAGCAGGTCAAGACTGTGGTGGCTGTGAGTGTGCCACCGCACTCCATTCGGATGAAAGAGTGAGACTCCAACTAAAAAAAAAAAAAAAAAAAAGAAAGAAAGAAGAAGAAAAAGAAAGGGCGTGGGCAAATTCTGCTACTTCTATCTAACCAACTGCTGTTGATAAAGTCAGCTTAGGGGCCTCTCCAGACCTCTGTTCCTTATCTGTGAAACGAAGAGATAGGGCCACATGAATTTTATGACTCATTCTAGTTGTGACATCCAATCGTTTGTGATCTTTACCTAAAAATCACAGAGAGAAAGGACAGGACACAGAGAGAAAGGAGAACTAAACAACATGGAATGACAGCGCGTTTGAAGCTGGCCTAGGAGAGAGCGTGTTGCTTGATAGCATCAGATCATTGGGGAGAAGACTGCACTCAAAGATTCTAAAAGCACTCTCGAATGTTTATAAATGTGTTTTATCATCTTGCCAGCAAATTAAGCCAGTGTTACTTTTGCTCTAAGCTATCTGCAAACAGCTTGTTTGGTCTGTCCCACATTAAAGACACTGCAGGAGGCCAGAAGTGGTGGCTCATGCCTATAATCCCAGCACTTTGGGAGGCCAAGGCAAGAGGATTGCCTGAACCCACAGGTTTGAGACCTGTCTGGGCAACTTGGCAAGACCTCAACTCTACAATGAATCAAAAAATTAGCAGGGAGTGGTGGTGCACGCCTGTAGTTCCAGCTACTTGAAAGGCTGAGGTGGAAAGATCACCTGAGCCCAGCAGGTCGAGGCTGTGATGGCCGTGAGTGTGCCACTGCACTCCAGACTGGGCGACAGAGTGAGACTCTGACTAAAAAAAAAAAGACACTGTAGGAATCTTGGGTAATGAAAGGAGGGCCTGCAGCTTCTGCAGATCATGATAGTGGCTCCAAGATAAAGAGCAGCAGATAAGAGAGATGACCAGGGAGCATGAGCAGGAGGAGGCCGTGGCAGGGGGTCAGAAGACAAGATCTCAGCGGGGTAGAAAGCTCTCGTCGAGAGGGGACTGCAAAGTTTCAACACTTGGAGAAGGAGCGGTTTAAGATAATCAAGACGCCACAAAAATCCACGCCAGGAGGTAGATGAAAGAATGCGCTAGAGAGATATGGGCTCTGGCTGGGTATGGGATTCACACCTGCAATCTCAGCATTTTGGGAAGCCAAGGCTGGAGGATAGCTTGAGGTCAGGAGTTGGAGACCAACCTGGGCAATTTGGCGAGACCTCATCTCTACAATAAATCAAAAAATTAGCCAGGCGTGGTGGCACATGCCTGTAGTTTCAGCTACTTGGAAGGTTGAGGCAAAAGGATCACCTGAGCCCAGCAGGTCGAGGCTGTGGTGGTCGTGAGTAGCGTGCCACTGCACTCCAGCCTGGGTGACAGAGTGAGACTCCAACTCAATAAATAAATAAATAATTAAATAAGGCTCTGAAATCTGGTTCTGCTGCTTAATATCTCGTATATCCTTGGACTTGGGTAACATATTTTCCTCATCAACAAATTGGAAATACTATCTTTTTGCAGAGATTCAGTGAGAAAATGTCATAGAGATTCAATGGGATCATGCATGTCCAATGCTAACGTTACTTACTGGCACACAATAAACACTCAAAGATGATATATGAATTACCACGATCCTACCACTGTTATTGTTAGCTGGAACATGAGTGTGAATATTGAATTTGCCCAGAACGGTTGTTTGTGAACGAGTAGAGAAAAAAAACAATTATGTCAGGCACCAAAGAGACAAAAGGATCTGAGGAAGAATGTTGGAGGTCAGTAGATGACGATGCTAGGGAAAGGAAAGGGCAGACCCTTCACAGGTGGTGAAGCTCTCGAAGCCTGAGCTGGAGTGACAGTGCTTTCGAGTTCTTGGTTCCAGCCATACAAGGCTGGAGAAGAAGTCATTACTGCTTGAGGATGCTGGAGAATATGCGACCTCTCTAGTAGAAACTCAAATCTCAATTAAGGCATCACTTTCCCGAAGATGTTTCTTTTTTGTTTTTGGTTTTTTTTTGAGATGGAATCTCACTCTGTTGCCCAGGCTGGAGTGCGGTGGTATGCTGCTCACGACCACAGCTGCCTCGACCTGCTGGGCTCAGGTGATCCTTCCGCCTCAGCCTTCCAAGTAGCTGGAACCGAGTTTTCACCATATTCCCCAAGCTGGTCTCAAACCCCTGGGCTCAGGCAATCATCTCACCTCCACCTCCCAAAGTGCTGGGATTACAGGCGCGAGTCACCATACCCGGTGCAATAATAATGAATTACTAAGAGAATAAAAAATAGATGCCACCTCTAATATTCTAATGATTAAGTTTTACTTCTAAATTGTCTGAGATGGAGGCATATTAAACATAAATGATGAAAGTATCACTGAGACAATTCATTATGGCGTTTGGAAACATTTTCATTGTAACTTACAGTTTTAAAGTATAATCCTTGACAAAATTAAGTTGTTACTGATTTTTTAATCTACATTATTCATCAGCTCTGCATTAATGAACGCTGCTGGCTGGCTTGTTCTCAGAAAGCTCAGACCTTGCTCATCAATCTACAGATAATTGTTATTTATGGTTTTTAAACTTGACTGCATTTTCATCTACCCAGGTAAAGGAAAAGTAAGTCTGCTGAGATTAAAGTTTAAAATAATAAAATCAAATATCAGGAAATTCTCAACAACAATAAAAACCCTGTAATCCCAGCACTTTGGCAGGTGGAGGCAAGAGGATTGCCTGAGCCCAGGGGTCCGAGACCAGGTCGGGCAACTTGGCGAGACCTCGTCTCTACAATAAATCAAAAACTTAGCCGGGCGTGGTGGTGTGCATCTGTGGTTCCAGCTACTTAGAAGGCTGAGGCAGCCAGGCTCGGTAGCTCAGCCTGTAATCCCAGCACTTTGGGAGGCCGCGGTAAGTGGATTGCCTGAGCCCGCAGGTTCGAGACCCGCCCGGGCAACTTGGCAAGACCTCATCTCTACAGTAAATCAAAAAAATTAGCCCGGCATGGTAGCGCGTGCCTGTAATTCCAGCTACTTGGAAGGCTGAGGCGGAAGGATCGCCGGAGCCCAGCAGGTCGAGGCTGCGGTGGCTGGGAGCGGCCACTGCCCTCCAGTCTGGGCAACCAAGTGAGACTCCAACTCAAAAAAAAAAGAAGGATCCCCTAAACCCAGCAGGTTGAGGCTGCAGTAGTCATAAGCATACCACTAAACCTCAGCCTGGGTGACAGAGTGAGATTCCAACTCAAAAAAAAAAAAAAAAGATAAAGACACACCTCACACCTGCTTGAAGTGCCTTCTGTTGAGATTATCCAGCCAATCTGTTCTTCCAGGGTGGGCTATGGTTCAGTGGGATAAAAAGCCAGTAGGATTATTTTTCTGTGAGAATATTTCAGGTCAGTGTGGATTAGATAATAAAAAATTTGAGGTTTTGACAGCAACAGATATTCAGGGGAAATATAACCTTCAGAATTGGGGGTGGGAGTCCTAAAAATTTTGCCCTAGAGTAAAGTAAATTTGAAGATGTTTACTTTCCTACTGCTTAAGCTAAAGAAATATGAACACAAGATATAGCAACTAAGTCTAGAAATAAGTCTCTTGACTAGTAAAAAACTCACTTGCGCTATAAAAGTCACACCAGTACAAGCTCATCTAATGATGTACTTGCTTGGCAAATTCTACTTCTTAAAAAAAAAAAGGCTGGGCTTGGTGGCTCAACCTGTCATCCCAGCACTTTGGGAAGCTGGGGCGAGTGGATTGCCTGAGTCCACAGGTTCGAGACCAGCCTGGGCAACTTGGTGAGACCTCGTCTCTACAAGAAATCAAAAATTAGCCAGGCATAGTAGCATGTGCCTGTAGTTCTGGCTACTTGGAGGGCTGAGGTGGAAGGATCGCCGGAGTCCAGCAGGTCGACACTGGAGTGACCATGAGTGCCATGGCACTCCATTCTGGACAACAGAGTGAGGCTCCAAATGAAAAAAAAAAACAACTTTTTTTTTGAGTCAGGATATCAATCCGATGCCCACGCTGGAGTGGTGCAGTGGCAGGATCGCAATTCACTGCAGTCTCAGCCTCTTGGGCTCAGGTGATCCTACCCTCTCAGCCTCTCAAATGGCTGGGATTACAGGCAGGTGCCATCACTCCTGACTCATTTCTAAAAATTTTTTTGTAGAAATGAGGTCTTACTATGTTGCCTAGGCTGGCCTCGAACTCCTAGGCTCAAGCAATCCTCCTGCCTCGGCCTCCCAAAGTGTTGAGATTACAGGTGTGAGTCACTGCACCAGGCCAAAATTCTTTTGACTGAACAAAAA
The DNA here is from genome assembly GCA_963574415.1 of Tarsius wallacei. Classification (NCBI taxonomy): domain Eukaryota; kingdom Metazoa; phylum Chordata; class Mammalia; order Primates; family Tarsiidae; genus Tarsius; species Tarsius wallacei. The sequence continues at coordinate 7,116 of CAUYQG010177714.1, forward strand.
GATATAATACACAGGCTTATGATTAATAAGTATGGTGTCCAGTAGACACAAATTACAGGGTAAAGAGCAGTAGTAGGTTGGACACGTGACACATGGTCAGAATCACCAGATGATTTTTATTGCGTAGGCTTCTTTGATTTCTTTTAGGCTTGGGAAACTGGGGTGAGGATAAAGGGATGAGGGAGGCAGAGACATGAAGTGAATGTTCATCTATTCTCTCACTGAAATCTTGCAGCAACCCTGAAAAGTTTGTACAATGATTCATTTTATAAGTGGGGAACTCAAGGATCCTCAAGGTAAGTGCCAAAGCTGGGCCTTGAACGGGGTTCTAACACCAACACCATGACCGATACAGACAAGAGCCATGTTGGATAATAGCAAGTAACAATGACCAAAGACATGACAGCTGCCATATATTCGGGGATCTTGTTCCTCCTGCCCCTTCTGTACCCCAGAACTCGACTGCCCGTCCTGCCAAGTCTCTCCACCCTACCCTGCCCAGCACAGTCACCTGAGACAGGGTAAGCCATGAGCTGTTTTGAAAATACTTTGGTTCTGTCAAGTGGAGGAAGGAGAAGGAAGCAAAATTTCCCAGATCAGAGGGGAAAATCCCTCTTTTGAGGAAACATCCTGTGTGGCAACTGTGGAGTCTGGATTTCCCCAGAATGAGGTTAGGGTAGCAGCTGCAGTTGGTCACGTGGCCTTGGCGCCAAGTCACACCTACTGGGGCTGCCTGTGAAATTTGCCCCGGTATGGCCCTCACAAAGCCACAAACATTGAGCTCAAAATGGCATTCGCCACTTCTGAGACAGATGCTGAGCAGAAAGGGACAGGGCTGTTTTTATGGATCATGAGCACAGTATATGTTATGAGGGGGAAGAAAACCCTTGCACTTATACACACTCTCAATCCTGAAAGACTCATTTTGGTGGCCGAGGTTAGCGCTATGGTTATTTGTGTTTGGATATGAATGTAACTCAACTGATTGAGAAAGCAGGTGCCGGATAGACGCAACACGCCCGAGACCCATGAGTCATGTCACTGATTTACAAGCTGTCCTTGCCATGAACATGGAAGCCAGAGCCAACGCTACGTCACACCATTCACGCTGTTCACTGAAATTATAGATAATTTCAGCCTGTGCGTTGGCAAAATTGTCTATGCCATTTTTGTTTTAAACATCTCTTGTACTTGGTTTTTCTGACTTGTCTAAATAAATATCGTCATCCATAATAACCATTACCAATCCATTATGAGACATCATGAGAATACATACAGCCTTTAGACTTCATCCATGAAATATAGCCTATGACTTCTGCTTGTATCTTCAATAACCAGCCACATTCTCACAGCTGTTATGATTTCAATTATGAAGAAAATTAGAACTTTTACATTCTTCAGTGGCTAAAAATCACTCAGAAAAAAAACACTTCTTCAAATAAGCGATTTCTTTTTATCTCATGTGTATCATGAGCCATGGGTCTGATTAGTGTAGTTGATGAGACACTGTCTAGAAGGTGAAGGTCCCTGGTTCAAGCCCAGTCAGGTCAGTAAGAGTAAGCTTCCGAGTCTATTGAAATCTGTTCTAGCCGGGCACGGTGGCTCAAGCCTATAATCCCAGCACTTTGGGAGGCGGAGGCAAGAGGATTGCCTGAGCTCAGGGGTTCAAGACCAGCCTGAGGAGCATGGCGAGACCTTGTCTCTACAATAAATTTTAAAAAATTAGCCAGGAGTGGTGGCACATGTTTGTGGTTCCAGGTACTTGGAAGGCTGAGGTGGAAAGGTCACCTGAGCCCAGTAGGTTGAGGCTGTGGTGACCATGAGCGTGCCACTGCACTCCAGCCTGATAGACAGAGTAAGACTCTGACTCCAAAAAAAAAAAAAAGAAAAGAAAAGAAAATCTGTTCTATTGGTCTTCAGCAAGATCAGGAAAGAGAATATAAACAGAGCGGTACAATCCAGTCTTTAGTGCTAGCAAATGTAGCTTGAACAATGTGCAACATTGATACAGGGTCAATAATGTCATTTTCCCACACAAAGACAGAAGACACACATGCAGAAGTATCTTAGAAACATCTGGTCTCCTCTGCCTTATTTTTTTTTTAAACAGCTTTTTGTTTGCTCATATACAACTGGTCTCAACAGAGAGAACTCCTAACTCTGATTAGGTAAGCTCTACCTCATCCAAAGACTAAGAGTTCTCAAGACAGACACAGCTTGTGATCAATTGCCTCACATCCAAAGCATGCCTGCTCTTTTTCTCCCGGGCCCCCCCTTCAACTGCTATTCTCTTTGAAGCTTTTCAATTCTCCCAAATCTCAATTTTACCTCTTTCCTCCAGTCACTACATAACGACAAACTTGATAAATAAAAATGTTTGCTTGTGGTCTCAGTCTCCTCTTTTTTAATCATTTTTGCCATTTCAGTAACGAGACTTCTTTAGTTAATATTAGCCTTTTCCAAATCTGGAATCCTCGTCTCTCTGTGTAGGAGAAAAATCAAGTGTATTGTATTAAATCTTAAGCTTACTTATCCTTTACAGGGTCAGAGTCATAAACCTTAATCCAAAGCCATAAATCTCCCATGAAAGAATTTCTGGAATTCAACTCTCTCCTATCTATTCTTTATTCCTACTGATACCACGTTTATGGTAGAAACATTAAATGAAACCTCATTTCCTGAAGATTGGATAGAAATTATTTAAACGCCTGTGAAAACCCTTAATGATCTTAACTGCTTCCCAGTTGGGCTATATTTTCCTCGCTCCAAATTCACCATGTCATTCCAGGTCCCCAGGCCTATGGCTGTTGGTCCCACTTTTCTGGGCTACTCTTCACACCCTTCCTCACTTCACTAACTTACTCATCCTTCTCATCCTTTTTTTTTTTTTTTTGAGTTGGAGTCGCACTCTGTCGCTCATACTGGATGGAGTACAGTGGCCACTCCCGGCCACCACAGCCTCGACCTGCTGGGCTCCAGCGATCCTTCCACCTCAGTCTTCCAAGTAGCTAGAACTACAGGCACGCGTTACCACACCAGCCTAATTTTTTTTTTTTTATTTATTGTAGAGATGAGGTCTCGCCAAGTTGCCCAGGCGGGTCTCAAACCTGCGGGCTCAGGCAATCCACTCACCTCAGCCTCCCAAAGGCGCAGGATTACAGACTGAGCCACTGAGCCCGGCCTCATCTTTCTCATCTTAGCCTAGATATCTCTTCTGCTGAGAAGTCTTCCCTGGCTTTAGGTAGTCAGCTGTGGGAATACTCTCACGAGCAGTCTATACCTTCTCTCTTGTGGCATTTGTCACAGTGTATTGTAACTGCCTGGTTACTTGTCAGTATTTTCTCTTTTCCTGAAAGCACTACATTGGGTGTTTACCACCAAGCCTATAATAGAAGATCTCAATAAACACTCATCAAGAGAACTAAACCAAGGTTCAGCCATGGGCTAGGAGGGGATTTCGCATCCTGGTATCCCCTTGACCCTGTTGCACGGGTGGTCACTACCTGAAATGTCTGCCTTGATGCTGGTGTCAGGTGTGCTTGTTTTAAAAAATAACTCAGGGCTGCTGATGCATGCAGTTCTAAGCCAAGGAGAGAACTGTGCAGTCATCAATTTCCTTTCTTTTTTTGTACCATCAAGTTAATGCATTTAGCCCTTTATTTATTTATTTTTTCTTCTTTGCCGTGTGTGGTGGGCCAGGTAGGCCAGTGTCCCAGGAGTGAAAGTATTCACCAAGACAGTTATGAATTAAGAAAGACAGATTTATTCAGGGGAAGATAGCTTGTGAAGGGCACAATGGCCAGGGCAGCAGCAAGAGTAACTGCTGTCTGTGCATTTAGCCTCTTCTAATCTACAAAGACCTATAACTTCTGTTCCCTGTGTTACTACTTAACTAGGGAACGATCTATCTGCTACTCATCAAACCCAGCTAGAGGTGCTGAGTTCCTACATTTTTCCCCACAAAGAAATGTAGATATGGTCGGGGGCAGTGCTTCACGCCTGTAATCCCAGCACTTTGGGAGGTGGAAGAAAGAGGATTGCCTGAGCTCACAGGTTTGAGACCAGCCTGGACAACTTGGTGAGACCTCATCTCTACAATAAATCAAAAAATTAGCCAGGGTGGTGGTATGCGCCTTAGTTCCAGCTGCTTGGAAGGCTGAGGTGGAAGGATCATCTGAGACAGCTGCGGTGGCTGTGGGCAGTATGCCACTGCACTCCACCTGGGTAACAAAGTAAGATTCTCACTCAAAAGAAAAAAATAAAATAAAAGAGAAAATGTAGGTGAATCTCTTGAAATGGTCATTTAAAAACCAATTTGAGGCCGGGCTCGGTGGCTCAGCCTGTAATCTCATGGTTTGGGAGGCCGAGGTGAGTGAATTGCCTGAGCCCACAGGTTCAAGACCCGCCTGGGCAACTTGGCAAGACCTCATCTCTACAATAAATCAAAAAAATTAGCCGGGCGTGGTAGTGCGCGCCTGTCGTTCCAGCTACTTGGAAGGTGGAGCGGAAGGATCGCTGGAGCACAGCAGGTCAAGGCTGCAGTGACCAAGAGCGGCCACTGCACTCCAGTCTGGGCGACAGAGTGAGACTCCAACTCAAAAAATAAAATAAAATAAAATAAAAACCGATTTGAAGCCGGACATGGTGGCTCAAACCTGTAATCCCAGCACTTTCGGAGGCTGAGGCAAGAGGATTGCCTAAATCCAGGGGTTTGAGACTAGCTTGGGCAACATGGTGAGACCTCGTCTCTACAATAAATCAAAAATATTAGCCAGGCATGGTGGTGCATGCTTGTAGTTCAGCTACTTGGAAGGATTAGGCAGAAGGATCACCTGAGTCCAGCAGGTCGAGGCTGCGGTGGCCATGAGAGTGCTGCTGTACTTCAGCTTGGGTGACAGAGTGAGACTCCAACTCAAAAAAAAAAAAAAAACCCGATTTGGCCAGGTGTGGTGGTTCACGCCTGTAATCCCAGCACTTTGGAAAGCTGAGGCAAGAGGACTGCTTGAACCCAGAGGTTCAAGACAAGGCTGGGCAACATGGCAAAACCTTGTCTCTACAATAACTAAAAAAATTAGCCAGGTATGGTGGTGCACACCTGTAGTTTCAGTTACTTGGAAAGCTGAGGCGGAAGGATCTCAAGTCCAGCAGGTTGAGCCTGTGGTGGCCCTGCGCATGCCACTGCACTCCAGCCTGGGCAACAGAGTAAGACTCCAACTCACAAAAACCTCAACTACAACAAAAACTAATTTGGCTGGGCATGGTGGCTCATGCCCGCAATCCCAGCACTTTGGGAGGCTGAGGTAGAAAGATTGCTTGAGCCCAGGAGTTTGAGAGGAGTCTAGACAACATATTGAGACCCAATCTCTACAAAAAAATCAAAAAAATTAGCCGGGCCTGGTGGCATGTGCTTGTAGTCCCAGCTGCTCAGGTGGCTGAGACAGAAGGATAGCCTGAGCCCAGGAGGTTGAGGCTGCTATGATCATGCCACTGCACTCCAGCCTGGGGAACAGAGTGAGACCCTGACTCTAAATAATAAATAAACAAACAGAAAACAACAGGAAATACCCACCTGAGTAAAATAGCAAATTGAGAATAGACTTGGTGTATTTACAATTATCAAGGCTGATGAACATTGGAAAAGTAAACCAAAATTACAGATAGCAAGCTGTGGAATTTGGCTTGACTTCAAAGAGAGTTTTAATATATTCTTACATCCCTGTCTGCTAGTCAAGGTCAGTAAGAAAAGTTTGATGTTCTTATGGAATAGAGCTGAGTCACTAATATAATATCAGTGTATTTCTGTTGATTGCGATGATTCTTTCAAAAGATGATGTCACATACATTGAGTTTTACTAGAATCTTGCCTAAAAATAGTTTATTTACTAGGTCAAAAAGACAAAGGGATCTGACATCAATGACAAGTGAAAATAGAAAGATTCATTTATCCTGAACACCAAGGACAAATATGTATTTTGACACATTTAGATGTTTATCTAACATTCTTTGTGTAAACAGAATGAACTAAAGGCAATTTATGTGCTGAAGAAATATCAAGATGTTAGTAATCATTTTTGTTTCCCTCTTCTGTAGGAGATTTATAAGAAGAGTCTTTTCAGGTACTCTTAAGGTACATTTTAGGATTAAATTATACTGTTTAATTATCATAAAATGTTCCCAAACTTTTTATATTTTTGTTTAATTTGTGTTTATAAAGTAGTTTACACTATAGCAATACTACTCGATAAGTTAAGTTCTATCATTTCAAGAAGCAATCGAAGAAAAAATATATATTATGGTAAACATTAAACATTGAGGAAAAAGAGATATAATTACAAAAATGAGTTGGCATACAACTAAACTCTACTTTATCCTGTTCCTGCTTATGGATTTTTAGTAGTTTGTATGCGGTCTTTTTTTTTTTTTTTTTTTAATTTGAGACAGTATCCTTCCGTAGTCCAGGTTGAAGTGCTGTGGTCTGATCACAGCTCACTGCAACTTTGAACTCCTACACTCAAGTGATCCTCCTGTCTCAGCCTCCTAAGTAGCTGAGATACAGGCATACTACCATGTCTGGCTAATTTTTTTATCCCTTGTAGGCCTGGGGGTCTCACTATGTTGCCCAGACTGATTTCAAACTCCTAGCCTCAAGTGGTCCTCCCACATCAGGCCTCTCAAAGTGCTGGGATTATAGTCATGAACCTCTGCACCCAGCCTCCACAAAGTCTTCTTTTAAAATTGTAAAAGTTGGCTGGACACAGAGGCTCATGCCTGTAATCCCAGCACTTTGGGAGGCTGAGGTCCAAGAGTTTGAGTCCAGCCTAGGCAACATAGCAAAACCTTGTTTCTACAAAAAAAAAAAAAAAAAAAATCAAAAATTACCCAGGCATGGTGGTGTGTGCATGTAGTCCCAGTTACTGGGGTGGCTGACCACTTGGTCCCAGGAGATTGAGGCAGCAGTGAGCTGTGATCTTGCCACTGCACTCAAGCCTGGGTGACAGAGTGAGACCCTGATTCAAAAAATAAAATAAAATAAAATTTTAAGTCTTAAGACTACTAAAATGGGATATTAGTGGAAAATAGCCACATGGTTTCTGGGAAGGATTTTACTAAAGGAAATAAATTTAATTAGAAGCAGGAAAGATTTGGTTACAGACAACAAAAGCAAACAAAATATGCACAACCCCAAGGGTAAAAGTTACTGCCACCTAAAGATTTCCAGGAGAGGGCAGGGCATAGTTTTTCTAGAATATTTGATTTCCTAAATAGCCTGGATGGTGCGCTCCCCCCCCCCGTTGTTTGAGTTGGAGTGTCATTCTGTCCCCCCTACTGGAGCTCAGTGGCATACTCACAGCCACCGCAGCCTTGACTTGCTGGGCTCAGGCAATTCTCCACCTCAGCTTTCCAAGTCGCTGGAACTACAGGTGTGTGCCACCATGCCTGGCTAATTTTTTAATTTATTGTAGAAACGAGATCTCGCCAAGTTGCCCAGGCTGATCTCGAACCCCCGGGCTTAGGCAATCCTCTTGCTTGGACCTCCCAAAGTGCTAGGATTACAGGTGTGAGCTACTGTGCATGGCTGAGTCCCTTATTCCTTTCCAGTTATCACTGGAAACATGGCATACGGTGGGATGCAACTCACAGGAGAGCTTCTGAAATACAAATGAAATATGCTAGGAGTGTAGACATCAAGTTGTTTTACCCCAAAGTCCTGACCTTAAAATATAATTTTTGAGACTTGAATGATGGCTCCAAATACAGCAGAAGTGTGTAATTCATGGCAGATAAAGTAATTGTTTGGTTGGTTCTTAGAGGGAAGAAAGGGTGACCCAGACTCCATACTATCTTCTCCACACCCTGGACCTGACAGAATTCTCTAGATTCCTGACTTCACCTCTGCAAGGTAAGGGTAGTACTAAATTGGATGGAGGTGAGCTCCTGGCTCTAAGAGCCCTGGGAAATAAGATTGGACACATAGAAGTACTCCTGGAAGAGAAGGATCTAGTTTCCTGGCTATCAGGTTATCTAGCTGGTCACAAAATGTGTGTGTGGAACAAACAGAAAGCCAGAGTCATTTCAATGCAATCCTTCTGTAGGAAAGAGGGGTTTGTTTGGTATCTTTTTTTTTTTTTTTTTTTGAGTTGGAGTCTCACTCTGTCGCCCAGACTGGAGTGCAGTGTCCGCTCCCCGCCACCGCAGCCTCGACCTGCTGGGCTCCGGCGATCCTTCCGCCTCAACCTTCCAAGTAGCTGGAACTACAGGCTCGCGCTACCACGCCCGGCTGATTTTTTGATTTATTATAGAGATGAGGTCTCGCTTGCCCAGGCGGGTCTCGAACCCGCGGGCTCAGGCAATCCACTCACCTCAGCCTCCCAAAGGCGCG
>CAUYQG010177717.1:0-18101 GCA_963574415.1 Tarsius wallacei
TGAGGCGGAAGGATCGCTGGAGCCCAGCAGGTTGAGGCGACAGAGTGAGACTCCAACTCAAAAAAAAAAATAAAAAAAAAATGTTCAGCCTCACTAGTCATCAAAGAAATGCAAATTAAAACCTCACTGAGATACCACCGAACTCCAGTTAGGATGGCCATCATCAATAACTCAAAAAACAACAGATGCTGGAGAGGATGCAGCAAAAAGGGAGCACTTCTACACTGTTGGTGGGAGGGTAAACTAGTACAGCCTCTGTGGAAAACAATGTGGCGATTCCTAAAAGATCTGAAAGTCGACCCCACAATCCCCCTACTGGGAATATACTTGGAAGATCTCAAATCACTCTATGAAAAAGATACTTGCACACGTATGTTTATCGCAGCAAGAACATGAAATCAACAGTGCTGCCCATCAAAAGAGGACTGGATAAAAAAATGTGGTACATATACAGGATGGAATATTATGCAACCATACAGAAGAACAAAATGATGAACTTTGCAGCACCTGGGTGAACTTAGAGTCTATAATACTGAGTGATCTTTCACAGAAACAAAGAACTGAGTATCACATGTTGTCACTCGTAAGCGGACCTTGAACAACTATCGTAATACCATAAAAAAAGGATGGCAGTAGTGGGCAACTGCAGGGGGTTGAGAGGGGCGGGAGGCGGGATTTGCAATAGTGAGAATCTGCCTGGGGAAGTGGGGGTACACCTCATTAACAAGTGTGGGTACCTACATAATGAACATTTGCTTACCTAACTCTAAAATGTACCCCACATCTTTAAAATAAAAAAAACTGGAAATTAAAAAAAAAAGAAAAGTTCACGGGACTGTCCTATAACTCTACCCCAGAATACAACTTCTTTCTTGCTGTTTTTCCTTGTGCTCATCAGACCTGGGTGTAGGTTCAAGGGCAGAAATGGTCAGGATAGGAACCAGGATTGACCTGGAGTAAAAGCACAGACCAAGTAGGATCACAGTGAATTAGATTAATTGGAGGATTGTAATGAATCTTCCAGGCATGTAGTGAACCGCTTTGAAGGGAATGGAAGGGAAGCATAGAAAAAGCACATTTCTACTGCATACAGAAAACAGTTTTGTAGCTTGTGTTTTATTAAATTTAGTTGTCTCTTAAATCATGTAGACTATAAAAAATGGAGCTACAAATTTTTGTTACAACAATGCTAGAACTTATAACTGCCTGTACATTTACCTTTACTGACATATTTATTTGTTCATACGATTTGGAGTTGCAATTCTAAAATCAGCTGCTTGATTAGTGTATGTGTTTTCACTTAGATGAGGGAGATCTTCCTCTCCAAGGGAAAGAGCAGGTACTCTAGGAAGAGTGGGAAGCCAGATTCTTCCACTGACCAGCTGGGTGTTAATGTCTAGTGTACTTTGGTTTCAATCTTCAGAAGCAATTCTATAGGGAAGGTACTGGTAATGCAACACATCTATTCAGGAGTTTTTCAGTATCTACAATGTGTAGGAAATTGGTTGGAAAATACTCAAGAGGACAATGAAAAATATAAGGCCCAACTCCCTTTTTTCAGAGAATTTAACAACCCCAATGAGAATTGATAATGCATCACATGTAAAAGGCCAAGAGAGGTTCAAAATATTCCACAAAAGAGTAAAGCATGCTGAAAATTGTTAAGCATTTGTTACAGTGGTCACTTTGTGTGAGCAAGCTCATTTAATCTTTCACAACCTTAGATTATAGGTGTAATGAACATCATTTTGCAAACTAAGGTAGTCATATCCTAGAAATGTCAAGTAAGTTACTAATGTCATCCAGCTGGTCAGTGGAAGAATCTGGCTTCCCACTCTTCCTAGAGTGCCTGCTCTTTTCCTTTGAAGAGCAAGATCTCCCTCATCTAAGTGAAAGCACATATACTAATCATGCAGCTGATTTTAGAATTGCAAGATCCCAAGGTTAGTGTAGGTCATGTGCATAAGATCCTGGTCATCTAGTGGAGAGATGTCCATGTCGGGATGAGGGGCATGGCCTACAGTAGATTTTAAAGTGGGAAGAAGTTGTGTTTGCCTGAGTGACCTGAATGATAATGGAATCAGAGAAAAATGGATTCACTGTTGGGATGCTGAGTCCCCAAGAGGTCCATCAAATACAAATGACATGGGTTTTGAGAATATCAGCTACAATAACCGAGAGCTAGTTGGTATATGGAAAGAGCATGAGTTCAAAGTAAGGCCAACTAAATTCAGTGCTGAAGATCCACTTTTTGTTTATGTTGGCTATAGGGCGTCATGACCCAGTTTTTATCTTAAAGCATTTCTACATGCTGGGTCAACCTGCGAGACACGTTGGTAGAACATCTTACATGTGCAACAGACTGTCTTGGAAGATGGCCAATGAATGCTGACAACTCACTTGGTCCAAGGTAGGTCATTTCATATTCTTATATAATAACTATAATGATCACTTTTTAAATTAAATTTATTTGGGATTTAAAAATGTAAATCAAAAGATGTTTGTTAGAATCTAATAAATCTCTAAGTATGTTGTTGCTCCTTAGGATTTTATATGCTTTTAAAATGTACTGAAACCCCGTAATAATTTCAAGTTTTTTTCAATAAGAGGAATATGCCAAAAACAAATCAGGAATACCTCGGTGTTCTACTTCTATATTCTACACTGCACGTAGGAGTAGCCTTTTAAAAGTCTAAAAGAGCTAGGTAAAAGAAAAGTACAATCTAAATATATTCTCAAGTCCATCCACTCCAACTCTGCTAAAACCCAAAAAGTTCAACAATGATTTATAATCTACGAATTGAAAAGTCTGCTCAGAAACAAACAGAGAAAATTAATATACATAAAGAAGCAGTGCATATTACTGTACTTCAAATCTTTTTTATTATTTGTATCTACTATCCCATCAAGCCTAATAGTGATTGAACAGGATGAAATCATTGTTTCTTTTTCATAAATCAACATGAGTGCTGTTAACATGAAGAAAGATCTAGTATTTCAACATGGGCACATAGCTCTACCTACACTCATAGTTACAACAGCACTTTCACATATATTTTTAAGTGTCAACTCAAAGTAATCATGTAAAAGTTGTATTCTTGTCCTACTTTGCAAATTAAGAAAATGAGCCTCACCTTGGTTCACACACAAGTGACAGGGAAACTACAATTACTTGGGTAAAGAGGACAGTGCATGCTACTACAGCTTCTGAAAACTTTTCCAAAGTGGAAACTTCTGGGATAGGTACAGAAGACCAAATAAGTGCATTTTCTTGTAGTTAAAGTATAAGGTTCTGAAATCAGTCTGGATTCAAAAGCCAGTTATGCTACCTTACTCTTTTTCTCTATCCTCAGTTTCCTCTCCTAAAAAGTAGAAATGGCATAGTATGTTTTAAAATTTAAACATGACAATGCAATAAAATATTAGAAAGAATGACACGAGGATAAAGTGCAGGTGAGACAAAAAATTATTAAAGGAGATTTTATCTGGTATTTGGCTTTCTTTCAGAGTATGACATTATTGAAATTAATTATTATTTCTCTTTTCAAGAGTAGTATTAGAGACTAACACATAGAACAAAGAGCTGTTCAATGTAAGAAGAAAAGAGAGCGGCCCCAAGGCCCTGAAGTGACCAGAACTGGCAAACACAGGAGCATTAACCAGATGGCAGAATCTGGCCAATATAGTGAACTGTAAAAGATGCAGTTGGTCCCAGACACAAGCAGACAACAGGACCAAGAATCATCTTTCTCCAGCATCCAGCCACCTTCCCAAATCTAGGTATCACTATGACTGGTCTCTCACTCAATGTTTACAGTGCATTTCTATCTCTTCAGTTCATATTAGAAAGGAATTCAAAAGGACCTTGGAAATCAAGGCAGCAGGACCTTGTGGGAGACACAGAGAAAAGAGACTTGCATATGAGAGATTAGATTAGGAAAAGAAAGTTCAAGTGAATGGAAAGAATTTGGAAGTGGAGAAAAAAGAAGGTGGCATGAACAAAAGTATGCAGAATAGACTTTGGCTTAGTGGTGCTAGCCTCACCTGGCCCCTGTTGTGGTCTTCCATGGGTAGACTCACACAGGAAACATGGTGGCCAGAGGAGAAAGACACAATAAATCCCTTTCTTTCCTCTTGGATGAGTCAAGGGAGATTTGGGTGGCAAACTAAAAAGGAATTACAATGTTTCTTCTTATGATGTTTTGTTTTTCTTCCCCCTACTTTTTGGAGCATTGTTTCGTGTCTGATTGTGAGTCTAGTCACAAAACAGTGGGGGTTTTGAGTCATTCTCACCAGGCTTTCATTATGACTCTGATAAAGGCTACTTTGTAGACAATGAGTCTAGTTTTGCCACCTATAAAAAAGGATAATGATATATATCTCTTTCTAAGTTATGAAGGAAAAATAGACACTTCTGGAATATATAACTCAGTGCTTCATAAATTACACTTCTTACTCCTTGGCATAGCTTAAAACATAATCAAACATAGCCCCTACTAAATAGTAAATAAAGGCTTAATAAACATTTCTTGGAGAAATGAAAAAACAAAAGAAACATGAATAAATCAAATGAATCAAAAAGTAAGTCATTTTGGTCTTTAATAGAAACACATTCTGAGGATAAATTGTAAGGTGCGAATACAGGCCATAGTTAAGACAAAATGCCAAAAAAGCTATTTTTACTGGGAGTATACAATGCCAGCTAAAAGACAAGGCTGTGCAAAATGCACCAGGTAAAATATCTGTATCTTCACTACTCTATTCCCAGCAAATCAAAATTATCAGAAGCATCTGAAGTCTATGCTGGGTCACAGAAGGAAAAATAAGTAATAAGAATTAGACCTGAGTAGGCTTTATCTAATTAAATAAAATTACACTAAAATAAAAGTCAAACTTTGATAAAGGCAACATTTTTGTCACTGTTGTTGCTTTTCCTTCATCCAGAAGACAGAACCAGTTGGATGAGATGACTTCATTGCATAGGATGACGAGGAAGCGGGTCCCACAGACTCACTCCAGGGGCCTCACAACCACCTCAAGGACAAACATTTCCCGTGCGCAAATCCTGGCAGAGACAGAGGCAACACACCCCTTGTCCTATATCCCTCATTTTCAGAAAGCCTACTATTTTTGATGTACTCACCAAAGTCTAATGGAATATATATATATATATATTATTTCATAGTTTAAGTGGAGAAGAAAGCAACATGTGGAATTAACTTTGAATGGGAAAGAGACTGACGTCATAGACAACATGGAGAAACAAATGGAATAAAACCCCCGGGCAGTTTCCAACGTCAGGAACTGAAGGCTGAAACATATATTATTTTAACGACTGAGGTACAAAATAAAGAAATGTTCTCTAAAAGCTAAGCCTTTTTTCTACCTACCCATGTTTCTGATTTGCATTGACTTATTTCATTTTCAGAGGGAAATGGCTGGAAAACTTTTAAAGTAGGCTTTAGAATCCAACACAGGTCAGATTCTTAGTTTTCACTGAAATAAACTGCAGGGTGTGGGGGCTGGGGCAAGATTGTGTTCCTGAGCATAAGGTTGTCACATGAAATATAGGATCCCCAGATGTCACTCACAAAGCAACAAATAATGTTTTTGTTTATGTCCTCACTATTATGTAGGATATTCTTATATTGGAATCATCTGCTGCTTACCTGAAATGCAAATTTTGAAAGGAGTCTGTCTTTTTATTTGTACATCTGGAAATATTACCCAGGGCACTCATCTTTGACAGCAGAAATGAAAATAATGACCTCCACGGTTGTATGGAAATGAGTAGTAATAGAAAGAAATTATTTAGCAGATGGCCTGACACAGTAACCATTGTTTTTTTTAATTTTAATTTTATTGAGAATAAGAATCATGCATTATCAAGCTGGATGTCCCCTCTTATCGTGTACACCTTACTTGGATTCATTTCTACTAAAATATGAAATGAAATCAGAGACAATTTCATAAGAAAACTTACTAAAAGGCACTTGATAAGTATAATCAAAAATACATATATGTAAGGTAGATACATATCCCATATATTTTCCCTTCTTTACCAACACAGCCAGGTGGCTCATTGGAGTCATCAAAATGCACTTCATCCTGGGCCTCATGAAAATCTGCATGCACATCTCATACAACACGATGAAGAGCTGAAAGGGTGGATGGGGGTTGACCCAGTGTATGCCTGCCTTCATGGTGTGATCAGAGACTGAGCTCATAGGCACTTTTCCTCACAATGCCCTTATTTCATGATGCTATTTTAATGGTATTAAACTTGAGAAGCTTAGCATAATGCCCTCCAGTTTCATCCATGTCATCACAAATGGCAGTGTTTCCCTTTTTTCAACTGACTAATACTCCACTGCATGTTTGTACCACATTTTATTTATTCACCCCCTGTGTATGGACGTGTGTGTTTCTTTCACATCCTATTGTGACTAACGTTGCTATGAGTGTGGGCGTGCATATATCTCTTCAAAATTCTGATTTAAATTATTTTGAAGTTATACCCAGAAATGGGGTTGCTGGATCATATGGTAGTTCAGTGGGTATAAAGTTATACAAAATGAATAAGTTCTAGATATCTACCATACAACATAGTGCCAGTAGTTAACAGTACAGCATTGTGCATTTTAAAATATTTTAAGAGTGTAGATTTCACAGTCTATCCTTATTGAGGAAAATAAAAAAACAGAACACGAGGAAATGTAATACCTTCACCGTGATGACGGTATGTTTCATGGGTGTATGCATACGTCCAAACTCATAAAAATGTACACATTAAAGAAGTACAATTTTTGTGTAGACATTATATTTCAAAAATCCTTTAAAAACTTGAAAATTTCAAAATCACTTAATTAAGGACATTTAGCCTAAATGAAAATGTCTTCTTATCCTGACTTCTGTGATGACAGGAGAGAGGGGCTTCACAATGTGGTTTGCTTTAGTTTGCCATCCTTAGGCAAACCAGATACCTGGAATCAGATGGTTGCATTTGTCCTATGAGCTGCCCAATAAGTGGGCATCATGGGTTGAGTACCTCTTCTGTACTAGATGTTTGTGTTTTCAAAACAGAGAAAGAGACAGAAAGAAGAGAAAGAAAGAAAAGGGGGTATTAAGTTAATCATATTAATAAACACATCCATTATAGTACTCAGCCCACAGTTATGTTGAGTTTTCATCCCCCATGGTAGACACATCACTATTTACTGAAAGAAGAAAGACAAGCACACATTAAGATTCAGATCTTTTGGAGTACAGTGGCTCATGCCTATAATCTCAGCTGTTTGGGAGGCTAAGGCAGGAGGATTTGAGACCGGGAGTTCAAAACCAACCTGGGCAGCATAGTGAGATCTCATCTCTACAAACAAAATATTATTTTTTAAAATGAGTGGTGGCATGTACCTTTAATCACAATTACTAAGGAGGCTGAAACAGGAGGATCACTAGAGCTTAGAGTTGGTGGTTACTGTGAGCCATGATTGTGTCACTACACTCCAGCCTGGGCAATAGAGGAAAACTTTGTCTCTAAAAAAGAGAGAGATCAAGACCTTATCGTTTTATAATTTATAATTTACATAATTCAAGCTCTGGGTTTGATGAATCATGTAGACTAACAACAAACTAACAAGATGCAGAGAGAGAAAGCTATTTACCCATGAGCACCTGGTCAGTTGGTAGCCAAGCTGAGCTTGGAAGCTGGACCTCCTGGTCCCCCCAGGCTCTTTTCACCTTCCTGAGATATCCCCAATATGCTCCACTTCGTCTGCTAAGGTGAATGAATGAAAGTTTCTTGGATTACGTCACCCATATCTTTCTGTTCTGATTAGTTTGGCTTCAGCTCTCAACCAGGGAAGTTTTGAAAGTGGCTTCTTTTTACCCCCACTGAAATGTTTCTCTTTCTCAAAATTACCATAGATGAACCACCCAACTAGGCTTCTGTTAGCATCTAACTATTTTGTAAACTTTTTTTTCTAGAACATTGATATTTGAGATGTAAGCAACTGATAAATAGATGAATTTTTGGAGACAATTGTGTTCATAATTTGAGGACTGATTAAAATATCATGTGATAATGATTTATATATGAGATGTAATTTGACAGGAAACTCTTCAAGACATTCTATCCAGTGGTAAGCTTTCAGTAGGTGACACTTTGAAGATATTAGGAGGTATCATAAGTGGTGGGAGGTATAATAATGCATTGCTTAACAACAGAAATATGTTCTGAGGTACGTGACAATAGGCAATTTTGTTGTGTAAACATCATAGAGTGTACTTACACAAACCTAAATGGTATACCTTACTGCACACCTGGGTTGTATGGTATGGCCTATTTCTCCTAGGTTATGAACCTCTACAGCATGTTACTATACTGAATATTGTAGGCAATTTTAACAAAATAGTATTTGTGTATCTAAATATAGAACAGGCACAATAAAAATACAACACAGTATGATCATTTTATGAGGCTTCTATCATGTATGCAGTCTGTTGTTGGCCAAAGCATCATTATGAAGGTCATGCCAGTACTTGCAATCCAAAGCCTAGGATTATAGTCCCATCTCTCACCCATACTGTGTGTATGATCTCTGGCAAGTGACTCGATTGTTCCAAGTACTTATATAATGTTTCTAAAGTCAGAAAAAAATAATTCGACCTACCTCTTTTGGATTTTAGTGAGGTTGGGACAATGATCAGAAAAGCATTTTTAAATTCTCAAATGTTGAACACTCTTCTGGACATCAACCTAGACAATGAAATCATGACCAAGACCTCAAAAACAAAAGAAACAAAAACCAAAATTGACAAGTTGGACCTAATCAAACTAAAGAGCTCTGTACAGCAAAAGAAACCATCAACAGAGTAAACAGACAAGTTGCAGAATGGGAGAAAATATTTGCAAGCTATGCAACAGACAAGGAACTAAAATCCAGAATCTATCAAGAACTCAAACAAATTTACAGGAAAAAAAATAAATAACCCCATTAAAAATTGGGCAGAGGTCATAAACAGACACATCTCAAAGGAAGACATACATGTGGTCAATGGGCAAATTTTTTAAAAAGTTCATCATCACTAATCATCAGAGAAATGCAAGTCAAAACCACAATAAGACATCATCTCACACCAGTCAGAATGACTATTTTTAAAATGTCAGGAAACGATAAATATTGGTGAGGTTGTGGAGAAAAAAAAAATACTCCTACGCTGTTGGTGGGAATGTAAACTAGTTTAACCCCTGTGGAAAGAAGTTTGGAGACTTCTCAAAGGACTAAAAGTAGATTTAACATTTGACCCAGCAATCCCACTACTGGGTATTTACCCAAAGAGCATAAATCACTCTACCAAAAAGACACCTGTATGTGTATATTTATTGCAGCACTATGCACAATAGCAAAAACATGGAGCCAACCTAGGTGCCCATTAATGGTGGACTGAATAAAGATAATGTGGTACACATACATCTTGGGATACTATGCAATCATAAGAAAGAACAGAATCATGTCCTTTGCAGGAACGTGGATATGCCTGGAGAAAACCATCCTAAGTGAATTATCACAGAAACAGAAAACTGAATACCGCATGTTCTCACTTATAAGTGGGAGCTAAACATTGAATATACATGGACATTGGGTGGGAACAACGGACATTGGGACTGCTGAAGGGGGGATGGGAGGGCAGGGGGTAAGGAAGGCAAAACTACCCATTGTGTATCATGCCCAACACCTGGGTGATGAGCTCAACAGAAGCCCAAACCTTAGCAACACACAATATACCCATGTAAAAAAACCCACCATATGTACCCGTTGAATCTACAAAGCTAAAAATAATACAAATAAAATAAGCAAATTATAAAATGTTACCTGAAGTATTAATTGGAAAGTATGCCTGAGAATTTGATGAGAGCTCTTCAAGATTTGCAAAGGTATCACATATTGCATTCAATGATCCCTTTCAAATTTAAAAAGTTACAAAATGATAGCTCTAATGTATACTTGGACTGTGATGCAAGTGTTATTCCTGGTGTTTGGCTACCAGTATTTCATGGAACAATGTAAAAGACACCCTTTCACATATACACAGAGTTACTACTCTCCTGTAGGTGAATCATATCACATCCAGTCATATACATTCACACACAGGTATCAATACACAGGTTAACAAATTAATACCTTTTGTATTTTTTGCATCTTCAGAAACCTAAAAATTTGAATCTTCATGAATACTTTTTGGAATTAAATTACATGTTTTTTTTTCTTTCCCCCAGTAAATGTACCTGATTACATCTTAAAAACTGAGTTCATATTCATTCATCATCAGTTTAATTTCCCTTTATCTATTTTTTTCTCATCAGTCACTGAAATAATCAAACTCCTTTCTTTGTAATTCTGTCTGAGGGATGTGTGGGTCTGTGGAAGAAGCAGAACTTGAGAGCACATTTCAGTGATTGCTTTCTGAAAGCCCCGTTGCTTGCACTTTGCAAAGTCTTGGCACATCACCGCCCTTGGCCTTTCCATTGTCGGGCATCCAAAAGGACTGTCGAGGGGAAATAAGTAGAAGGAGATCAAGTATTTGTAGTCTGTGCCCAAAAGGGTAAAACTGAAGGACCTGTCAAAAGTCTTAGAAGCCTTCTCCTTGGGACAGGTATACAAAAGTTAATTTACCAGTATATTTTTTTCCAAGCTTACAATGACCAATAACCAACTAAACACCCCCATACACTAGGGATTTTCACATTCAATTTCTGTCTTAGGCCCTTCTCCAGCTCTGAAGCCAAGCTCCAAACCCACATATTAAAGTGCCTTCTGGAAGTCCTCCCTGAGGTACCTGGATCTGCTGAAGGCACCCCATCTAACACCAAATCCATTGTCTTCACTCTTCCCTATCTCTAGCCTGCCCACCATCCACCTACCAAAAACTAAATGATACAGGATGGAGGAAAGTAGAGGATCCCTGCTCTAAAGGAAGCTACCTCCAGTCAGAGACCGCAGTCATCAGGTCCTTTCCAGCCTCCCTGCTCTCTGTTCCTGGAAGCTATACTTTTCTATAAACCGCAGGGCCCTGGTCACAAGGAGGCAAGTATCACAGGATGGAACTTCACAGGGACTTCAAGGAGCCTGTTGTTTTCTTGGCATTGGACATGCAACTATTCTCCATAGATGGGCTTTTGGATTGTTTCCAAGTTGTCACTATTACAGACAATGCCACATTTAATATCAGTGTTGCTGTGTGCACAATCAATGATACGTTCACAAGCAGATGCGCTGCATTCAGATTATACCCCCTTTCAAATTTACTGGATGTTTCTAAATTGCTCCCTAATATTCTGCCAGTCTGTGGTCCTTCCAGCAAGCAAACTATCTGCCCCCTTCTTTAGCGGCATTTAAACATTAGCAATAGCCAGGCTCGGTGACTCAGCCTGTAATCCCGTGCCTTGGGAGGCTGAGGTGAGTGGATTGCCTGAGCCCGCGGTTTCGAGACCCGCCTGGGCAACTTGGAGAGACCTCATCTCTACAATAAATCAAAAAATTAGCCGGGCGTGGTAGCGCGTGCCTGTAGTTCCAGCTACTTGGAAGGCTGAGGTGGAAGGATCGCCGGAGCCCAGCAGGTGGAGGCTGCGGTGGCCGGGAGCAGCCACTGCACTCCAGTCTGGGTGACAGAGTGAGACTCCAACTCAAAAAAAACCAAAACAAACATTAGCAGTATTATAACATTACTGTATTTTTGCCAGTCTGTTTTATTTGAAGAGGTTTCTCAGTGTTAGCTGAATGGCCATGATTACTAGGGAGAATGAAAATTTTTTAAATGTTTCTGAGTAATACAGAATTCCCTTTGTGTGAAATTATTGTTCAAATTTTGGCAATTTACCTATCAAGATGTTTGTTTGCTTTCTAATTCTAATGGGTTATTTTAATATTCTGAATATTGATTTGTTTATTATATACGTTGTAAATATTTTTCCCCAAGTGCTTTTTATTTTGGGGTTTTCTTTCCAGTACACTATTTTTTTCAAAATGAGATTCTCCGGTTCATGTAGACTAATTTTTGTTTCTTTTTCTTTATGAATTGTTCGTTTTATATATTTTCTAAGATGCACTGTCCTTTTCAGAAGACCATAAAGTATGTTTCTATATGTTCTATGGATGATTTTAGTTTGAGATATATGCATCTTTTTCTTGGTGCTCTCTTCTGTTCCTTTGATATATGTATCAATTTCTAAGTTAATCTTATTATAGCTTTAAAATAAACTTGATGTATGCCAGGCCAAATCCACCTTCCATGTTGATATCTTTCTTATGCAAACTTCTGGTCTCCTCTTGGAGTTTTTCTACTCCAAGTGCATTCAAAGACCCATGTGTCAAGTTCTTATTGCTTACTAGGAAATAGTTCAGATTCATAGACAGATTAGCTATCAGCAACATTTTAATAATTTTTATTCTTGCTGCAATTAAATATGGGCTATCTCATTTTGATTTAGGATATTTTTTATATCTTCAATATAATTTTGTATATTTTCTACACATTGTTTTAGTAAACACTCTGTTACCTCAATTCCTGGGTTAACCCATAGTTTCATTTCCATTACAAGTATTGTGTTCCTGTGCTTACATTCCTAATTGCTTCTTACTGGTGTATTGTAATACTGTCCATTATGTGCTTTGATCATCTGCACAGAGACCATGATGAACCTTCATTTTAATTGTAATGATTTCTGAACTAATACACCTCTCTGAGACTTACTTGAGTTTATTCTATAATAAAGACACAATAATAATTATTATATCTTATATTTACCCTAAATATTGACTGAAATTATATAACATATATGTATATATGTTATAAAGTCATGTATTGGCTGGGCTTAGCAGCTCAGTCTGTCATCCCAGCATTTTGGAAGGCCAAAGCAAGTGGATTGCCTGAGTCCGTGGGTTGAAGATCAGTCCAGGCAAGTTGGCGAGACCTTATCTCTACAATGAGTCAAAAATTAGCCGAGTGTGGTAGGCGTGCCTGTAGTTCCAGCTACTTGGAAGACTGAGGTGGAAGGACCGCCGGAGCCCAGCAGGTCAACGCTGGATTGGCCGTGAGTGTGCCACTGCACTCCAGCCTGGGCCATGGAGTGAGATTCCAATTCAAAAATAAAAAAAAATAATAAAAAAATAAAGTCATGTATCTTGGCATTAATTATGTGTGCAACAATTATTCATTCACTCCTCTGAATTTCTCTTTCTTACAGCCAAACATAGTACCAAATAAGAAGGTTTATTTTTTTTTTTGGAGTTGGAGTCTCACTCTGTCGCCCAGACTGGAGTGCAGTGGCCGCTCCCGGCCACTGCAGCCTCGACCTGTTGGGCTCCGGCAATCCTTCCGCCTCAGCCTTCCAAGTAGCTGGAACTACAGGTGCACGCTACCGTACCTGGCTAATTTTTTAAATTTATTGTAGAGATGAGGTCTCTCCAAGTTGCCCAGGTGGGTCTCGAACCCTCGGGCTCAGGCAATCCACTCACCTCAGTCTCCCAAGGCGGGGGATTACAGGCTGAGCCACCGAGCCCAGCTAGAAAGGTATTTTTAATATCAAACTAATTTACTCACCCTCCTTCTGCCTAAAATTCATATTTTATGAGAGTAGAGAGTCTGTTTCATCTACAGATGTATCCAAAGACCTAGAATAGGGTCAGGCACATCATGGACATTGAATAGATAAAGAGAAAATGCAGGAATTCGTTAATTCAAACATATCATAACTGATGAAGGTCATAATTTTTTTTTTCAAAAATGCCATTCAAATAGAATTTGCTCTTCTGACCAACTTACTTTTAATCAAATTATCTTTAGGCCCTGTTTCGTTTAGTCAAGCTGTGTTGAGACTCTTTTTTTTTGAGTCAAATAATTTGCCTCAGCCTTTAACATTCCTCTTGCAGGACTCCCCTATGAATATCTCCTTCTTCTTTCTCCACATGACTCATTTATCTTTGGACCTTACACAGCTCTTTATGTGCATGGGCCTTTGGCCGTCTACCGCTGTCTGCCTCTTCTGCATGATGTCTCCCTTGGAAGACTCTATGCCCCTCAGGGTGTGGCTTCAAGATTTTCGTAGATGTCTCTAAGTCTTCCAATCTCAGAACAACTTCCAAGTATAATACCTATTCATTATTGCCTACTATATGTAAAATGTATGTGAAGACCAATGACTAATTCCTTCCTGCATTCCTCTATACTCTTGGCTTCTCACTGTCTGTCTAGCTCTCTCTGAATTAAAACTTTTCAACAACTCCCATTGCTCAGGGGTCTGCCTTTAGGACTCTTCCCATGGCCTATGTGTCTGTCCTTGTTCATCAGACCTTTGCCCAACTTCCTGCATTCATAGTTTGCATGGGTCACACTGAACACCTGCATGTTCCATTATCAAAGTGAGCTCCTTTCCAGATCTCCAGCTTGTGAACGTGTATTTTTTTAAATGTAGAATGGATTTCTCTGCACCTCATTGATGGGATATTTCTTTTTGTCCTTTACATGAGCCGCATGTTCCTTCCCTATGCCTACCCCTCATGCTCTGATGCTCCTGCAACACCTACTGAAGTGTACCATCATCGCTCCTCTCCTGACTTAGAGGTCCCCGAGAGGACATGCTCTGTGTTTATTTTGTCATTAAAACCCTATCAGCTACTATAGCTTCTGGAAAATTGCAGATGATCTGTAAATACTAAATTTAGCATACTCCTTTAGGATAAGTGATTAAAAACGAATATCAGAGGTAATCTTTGTCCATACCGAGAATGAAAGATGAAGATTTGGCTTCTCAAGGTCAATCAGAAAAACCAGGAAGATGTTGCAGAGGTTCTTCTGGCAGAGAGAGCGACTGATGAAAACAAATTAACATACTCGTTATTTGGAAAGCTGACCAAAAATGTGCATCTGGGGACTATTTGGCATGTAGGACAAGGCCAGGAACTCAGCATTTATTTTCCATCTGTTTTATGTATATCGTGAATGTATACATCCGTGTGGGAAAAAGAGAAAGACATTGGCCTCAAATCACATTTCGCTTGGAAATAATTGTGATAGGAATATACAACTCAAATACTTCCATTTCAGAATATGCCAACATCCTGTTTTCAAGTGTATGCTTACTGTTCACAGAGGAAATCAGCTCTTCTCCACAATAAAGCACAAAAACACATTTTTATTCATTTCTAAGTTATAATGGGTATGCAGACTTGAAATTATTTTCCAGTTCTCCTCAAGTATAATTGGTGTTATATTTTTAGATAATATTCAAAAAGAAAAGAACACATTTTAATTGTTGATGTGGATTAATAGTTGGTTTTATAAACTATTAAATATGCAAATACATGAGACAATATTTGTTTTCATGATTAAAACACTTCTATAGAAAACACCTAAACATTAACACAGATTCATTTACAGTAAAGTGTCTTTTATAATTTTGGTAGAACAAATAAGAAAACATTTAACCACCAAGTCTTGAATTTACCAAAGCATTTTGCAAGGAATTTAATTATTTTCAGGATTTTTTTCTCTAACTTTGTAAGAGCAAAATAAATGTGGATGAACTTCACAAGCCTTAGGCAACAGCTATTGTTTCACAAGAAAATCTGTGTGTACCAAAGTCTCCATGGACCACACCATGTGTAAACAATAATAACACCCAGCTATATTTGGAAGTTGAAATGCTTCCATGTGTAACAGTGCTGCAGGGGCTTCCTCTGAAAATGGAACATGAGACATGGTATCTTTTCCTACCCAAAATCGTTCCAGGTGGTTGGTGACAGATTGAAAAGTCGAATTTTTCAACATGTACAAGTAAAAAAATTATCCAGAAAGACAAAATGTTGTGTTAGTACTTTTTTCTTATTCTGATATAATCTTTATTCTAGGCAGATACCTACTCTCCCAGGCAACCTGTTTGCCTCAGGGGAAGCACAAACTCTTTCTTAAGCTCCTGGATACAATGAATTGAACTAGATAAGTCACAAGCTGTCTCCCATCAGTGGAGCCTGGCAGTGGGCTTGCAAGATAATTTATGCCAAATTAATGCATAGCAATATTTTTCTACAACCTCTAGAAAAAAAATGTTTCTTGGCTCCTGTACCTTCTTATCTCTTCTCCCCCCGCCCCTCTCTGCTCTTTCTCTTCTTCCTCCTATTCCTCTTCGTCCTCCTCTTTTCTCCTTTTCCTTCTCCTTCTCCTTCTCCTCCTCATCCTCCTTCTTCTTCCTCCTCCTCCCCCTCCTCCTTCTTCTGTGCCTCTCTGTCTCTGTCTCTCTTTCTCTCTCTCTCTCAATCCCTGTTATAACAACAGGGATGTAAAAGACTGAATGCATGAATGGACAATAGCCAGACCATATATAAAAAGAAAACTCTGACCCACAGTCTGAGGCAACCTGCCCAGGAAGCCAACTCTTTCTCTTCAGTAACCAGCCCAGGATACCAGACTACTGTCTGGGAGTCAGATTCATAGGACGTTAGACCACTTCAACAAGTGATCCAAGAAGCCGAGCAATAACCCCTGCAATAATTAGCCCCAAATGGCCAGAAATTGATTGATAACTGGTAGCTGCCCTAATTTGTGTCCCCATTTCCAATTTAGGACCAATCGGAGAAAGTCAGATGTACTCTCCTAATCAATTATGCAGGAGACCTGACTTCTAGGGAGCTGCCCAAGCTTCTTCAGGCGGACAGACTCCATCAGGGCTCACCTGCATCATCCAATTCCCACTATGAAGACTTACTTCTCCTTTGCCTGCCAGGAGGTCTCAGCCAAACACAGTGGTGGTGGATGGCTCCTTTACTGGAACAATCTCTGAATAAAAAACTTCTGCTTGCTCTCATTTGGGTCTTTGTTTATTTCCATGAAATAGCTCATATCTCTGCCAGTCAGGACTTAAATTGGCATGTATAAGAGAGCAGGCCTTTAGAGCACCCCAGAACATTGGAATTGGGCCCTTATTCAACACATCCTGAGGCTTTACCTAGCTCAGATCTCCATCTGATCAACTCATGAGTGTCTGCCATTATTCGTGGCAATTTTTCTTTTGATTTCTATCACTTGCTTCTCAAAACCCATTGTCAATACAGAGCTTAAAATTCGGATTTTTAAAGTCAATATAACAAAGAGTGAGAGTGCTTACATAATAGACGTTAAAGTGCTAAGTGAACTGAGTGTGGATTAATGAGGACCCCACTCTTCTGGGCTGGGAGATGGAGTAGACCACAATCATGTGCCAAACAAGGAAAACTTCAGCATGTTAGGGAGAAGTACACCTGATTATCAATTAGGAGACAACTGCATTCATGCAACTGCAGTAAGGAGAATATTTATTAATTAGAAAAAAGGAAAGTCCTGGGGTTTTAAGGCAGACAAATAAAACAGCCATATATATGTGAGTCTTACAAGAGTCTTGGAGGGGGACAGAGATGTGTCTTCTTTGGAATGTGTGGGGGCAGGGTTGGGGGATATCTGGAAGCACAGAGACTCAGCTAAAATTCAGCACTGTCAGCATGTGCTGACTTGTGGTGTTTGCTAAGAATCTACTGAGATGCAGCAAGGCTTTAAGCTGAAACTTTAGGCTGAAAATGGCCTGTCTGAAAGTAAAAAGCAAGGAAAGACTAAGACCCTCTTTGTCAGTGCAATGCATTTCAAAAGGAAGACAGAGAGTTAAGCTGTCTTTTGGGGTAAGATGCTACTTTATCCCATGTGAAAATCTGTATTAGGAGAACAGGTAGATAGGTGGGAGGTTTAGCAGAAGATGAGACAAGAGACAAATATGAACCAATGCCAAACACTTCCTCTTAAGTACTGTCTACCTGACAGAGTGCCAAATCAACTCTTTGAGAAGATACAGTTTAGATGCATTCTGATTCCAGGCTTTTCTTTCTTTCTTTTTTTTTTTTTTTGAGTTGGAGTCTCACTCTGTCGCCCAGACTGGCGTGCAGTGGCCGCTCCTGGCCACCGCAGCCTCTACCTGCTGGGCTCCGGCGATCCTTCCGCCTCAGCCTTCCAAGTAGCTGGAACTACAGGCGCGCGCTACCACGCCCAGCTAATTTTTTGATTTTACTGTGGAGATGAGG
>CAUYQG010177722.1:0-31023 GCA_963574415.1 Tarsius wallacei
TGTTTCAGCTTTTGTCTCTCTCTCCATTTGTTAGTACACCCGTCTGTTCTCCCCCTTACCCTTCTCTCTTTCTACCCCCCCCCCCACTTCACACTCCTTTGGAATCTGCCCGTGCAGTGGGGTTGTAGGTTTGCTCCCTGAAATAAAATGAGGTTAACAGAGGGAAGAGAATGGGGGAGACAGTGTGGGGGGGGTAGAAAGAGAGAAGGGTAAGGGGGAGAACAGACGGGTGTACTAACAAATGGAGAGAGAGACAAAAGCTGAAACAGATAAAAACAGTAGACCACGGCTATAAACTGACCAATTCCGATACAAAAAAAACACTAAAACATACATTGATGCTAACATACAAGCTAACCAATCTTCTTATTTCTGTGCTATTCCTTTCTATAAAGATATAGTTTATAAAGAAAAGAAAAGGAAAAAGAAAGAAAACTAACAAAAACTAAAATAAAAATTAAAAAAAATTTTTAAAAAAAAGGGGGGGCCCAGAACGAAAGGGATAGAATCGAGTTAGTAAACTAACAGAACCAATCAAGCACACTTTGAGACTTTTCATTTAAGTTCAATGTCCTTTCAGCTCTGATTTCTGGCTGTTTTTTCCCAAGCTGGCAAGTTTATTCAACAGGGTCAGTTTCCCCTTTTGGTGTTGTTACCTTGAGTCGCCAGCAGGTGGTGCTGTCTCACGGCTCCAGATGGTCTTTGTCTCAGTTGCTTGTCCCACCGGGGAGGGAGCCTGAAAGGGGGCCAGCCGGGAATGGACACACAGGAGGAGATCCAAGGCTCAGCCACCATCAAAGCAGCAGTGGTGGTGGCAGCAGCAGCGGCAGCGATCTCAATCTCAGCATATCCTGTGTGCAGGGGTGGGTCACCTCAGACACAGGCGGCAGTGGCAACGGGTGTCCAGACCGTGGCGGCGACGGTTCCTGGACCACAGCAGCGATGACGGTGTCCGGACCGCAACAGCAACAGCGACGAGTGCCTGGACCGCGCTGGCAGCCCGCATAGGCGGCGGCGGCGGTGGCAGTGGTGGCGCCCCCCTCCAGGAGGCGGCCGGCAGTGGCGGTGGCGGCCGCTTCTGCCTCCGGGACCGCTGTGATGTTTCTGCGGTGTCAGTGGCTGAGTTCCGTGTGAGGAGCAGGCCCCCAGGGAGAGAGCCCAAGTCTTTCTGTGTCCTCTTCCGCAGAGGTCTCACAGACCAAGCTGCCCAGTCGCCATCTTGTCCATCTTCCAAAATCTCTCTCTTAATTTAGGAAGGCAAAAGTAGTAGATTTTACAAAATTAAAGTATTTTATCACTTTTTAACACTAGTTCATAATATTTCACCTTAAAAAACTGTGGTTAATGAAAAAATGTGATATTTATCAAGGATAACTTTACAAAATATACAACAATATTCTAAATATTTGTAAATTACTTGAAAAATAAAAATTGACTGATAAAAGAAATATATTTTTCTGTTTGCTCCATTTCAAGGTATTATCTTTAAAATATCATTAAAAGATTGCAGAAATGTTAGGAAGTACACAGAAGAAGAAAGAAAGAAAGAAAGATAAGAAGAAAGGAAAGAAAAGAGAATAACCAAACCTGAAAAGGAATCTCCTTTCTTGCTTCTTCTCTCCATTCACTAACTCCTTCAACTGTTTTGGCCTTGCCCCTGATGTTTTTCAAGGTTAAGTTGCTTTCATGCTATATTAATTTCACTGTTTCTTTTTCAAGGTTTTTCTTTCTTTCTTTGTCCTTTGCAATATCAAAGACAGCTTAGTGAAGTGGTCCTGTAACAAGAAACAGCACTTAGCTGTAAATTATGTAATTAAAAAAATGTAGTGTTTTTCTTGTTTCTATTTGACCCAGAAACATCATAATAATATTATAAGAAAAGATAGGGAAAATGAGGAAACACTAGTATCTTGACTTTAGATTTATTCTAGATAGCAACAGCATGTGCTTACTACTAAAACACTTTGCTGTCATGAACTCTAAGAATAAATAGGAAGGGAAATTTAAAGCCTACTACTATAACATTTTCCAGGTCTAATATATGGTACACGTCTATAATTAGCAGACCAGCTGTAAGTAATGTCTTCAAACGTTTATTTTACTGTCATATTTTACTGGGATTGTACCACAAAGGTTGTCTTCATCAGATGGTTTTCATTTAAAACACAAATAATACCCCAATTTAAAGAAAAAGAAAAAATGCCAGTTACAGAAAGTAAATCTAATCATTTAAATTCAACAACTCATTTTGTTTTGAAAGATCTTCAGAAAATTTAAGATGATATTTACAGTAGTAAAAGCCATATTTTTAAAAATTAAGATTTTACTAATTTTCCAAAAAACATTTAAAAGATATTTTAACTTATGCATGTTGTTCTGAAATTCATTGAAAATCTTTTTTTCTCTAATTACTTTGTTTCAGTTTCTTAAAAGAAAAAAATAGGTTAGATTGGAAAGGACACTAAGAGTGGTACTTAGTAAGAGACATTCAATTAAATGCATTCACAGGGTCATATGTTAATGTAGTGCCATTTTTTCTTTAATATATATTATTTTATGTGATTATATATGTATTTCTTAATATCAGTGACTCATAGACAAGAAAATCATTTTTGAAAACACACTTTTATGCCAAAATGTTATAAACAAATGTATAAAATGATTGACACACCAAAATGAAAATAATAATAACAAAAAACCTAATAATTTTCTTTTGTTCTCGTCACGAAAATAAAAACATGTGGCATAAAAAGTAAGTGAAGAAAGGGATCACACAAGTCAAGGATGTGAGATGCTGTGGTAGGCAGCCTTTGGAGTACTCCCAGTGACACCAGCCTCGTGTAACCTCCTCCTCTTGAGTGTGGGCTGAACCTAGTGACTACCTTCTAGTGAACAGTACATGGCAGAAATAATGGTATGTCACTTCTTAGATCAAGCTATAAAAAGTTCATAACTCATGTCTTAATTGTGATCTTTTAGTTTCTTGTTCATTCTCTTCCATTGAAGCCAGGAGACATGTTGTGAACTGCCTTATGGAAAGATGCTCCTAGTCAGGGACTGAGGAAGGGTGGAAATTATTTCTCCCCAGTCAAATCATCAGATGAGATCACAGGCCCAATAGAACCCTTGACTGAGTCATGTGACAGACCTCAAGGCAGAGACACCCAGGTTGCATTACCTGAATCCTAATCCACAGCAACTGTGAAATTGAAACACGTTTGTTATTTTAAGCTACTTCATTTCAGAATACCATTAACACAATAATAGATAACTAATATAGATGTCAACTGCAAATATATTGGATATGGTGGATAGGTGTTTGTTTAGCATTTATTCTCATCTCTTTTTATAAATTAGCATACTGTCAGAGCAACAAAATTAAAAACTACATTTCCTAGGATTCTTTACAAGCTGGGTTTTTTTTTTTTTTAATATAAATAAATTCTGCTACTTAGAAACAATTGCGTGAATTTTGGCAGGCAAAAAGGAGATTAAGGCCATCTCCTTGCTGCTGTTTTCAGCTCAGCAGCTTGGTCATGGATGTGTCATGATTTTTTTGTAGCAGTGTTCTCGGGCCTAGTCTACAGTCTCAAAGAGGTAAAGAAACACTAATGGTCATGGAATTTTTTAACATTTGTGACGATCATGTGCTCTTGAATATAAAAATTCAACAGGCAGTCTCCTGATTGATTGCCTTCCCAGCTATGGTACAGATAGCAGTTACCTTGACATGTCAGTGTTTTGACCTCAGAGACATAATACTGGCAGGCCTCCTCCACTCACCTCATAATTGCATGAATTGGTTGTCTTTTTGCTTGAAATATCCAACGTGGCTTGTAATTCCTGCACTGAATCCAGACCCATGGTGAATCACACACTTATAAAAGGCAAGTGCTATATCAACTGTGCTTTTTGTCCAATATCAACTTAGTTACTTTAAAATTCTTAAGAGTTTCTCCAAGCAAATAAAAACGTGTGAATCGGGTGGCACTCAGAACTAGAAGGGGTTCTGAGAGCTCCAACCAGCAGTGTGCACGGTGAGCTTTGATATTCCAGACACACAAGCAGAGCAGAGGAATACGTCTGACAAGCATGGTGTAATACAGCATTCATCTCATTTGGGCCTGGTCTGACCAAGGGTGGCTTCTATTTTCATTTTTTTAACTGTAAACTGACAAATGATAGTTGTATATAGTTATAGGGTACAAAGTGATGATATGATTTATAAATATAATGTAAAACAAATCAAATTAATTAACATATCCATTACCTCAAATATTTTTATTTTTGTAGTGAGAATACTTGAGATTTGCTTCTAGTGATTTTGAAATGAGAAAACATCATTATGTACTATATTCACCATGCTGTGAAATGTATCTCAAAGAAGTAAAACTTATTTCTCCCAAATAATTGTGGTTTTGTACTCTTTGATTATAATCTCCACATTCCCGCCACCCCCCACTATTTCAGCCTATGGTAATCACCATTCTAGTCTCTACTCCTTTGAGTTTGCTTGTTTTGGATCTTACATGTAAGAAAATATGTGATATTTGTCTTTCTGTGCCTAGCTTGTGTCACTTAGCATAATGTTCTCCAATTCTATTGATGTTGTCACAAATGACAAAACTTCTTTTTTAAGGCTATATAATATTCCACTGTGTTTAAACACCACATTTTTTAGACATTCATCTGTTGATAGACACTTAGGTAGATTTCATAACTTGTTCATTGAGAAAAGTGCTGCACTAGCCATGGGAGTGCAGACATCTCTTTGACATACTGATGTCAAATCTTTGGGTAAATACCCAGTAGTGGGATTTCTGGAGCATATAGGAATTCTATTTTTAGTTTTTTGAGTTACTTCCATACAGTTTTCCATAATGGCTGTACCAAGGTACATTTCTACCAATATGTATAAGGTTTTTTTTTCCCCTCCACATCCTTGTCTACATGTTCTCTCTTCTCTTTTTTATAATACTTGTTCTGAGAGGTGTGCAATGACATCTCATTGTGATTTTTATTTGCACTTCTCTAATGATCAGTGATATCACAACAAATTAGGTAAAGAAAAATGTACCTAACACAATAAGGACCATATATGATATGGTTATGGCTAACATTATACTTAACAGTGAAAAATTAAAACCCTTTCCTCTAAGATCTGGAACAATCAAGAAGAGTTCTATTCAACATAGTATTGAAAGTTCTTGTTATAGCAAGTAGGCAAGAGAAAGAAATTAAAGGCATACAAATAGAAAAGAAGGAAGTAAAATTGTTGTTTGCTGATGACATAATCTTATAATGAGAAAGCTCTAAATACGCCATCAAAAACTGGTAGAACTAATCAACAAATACAATAAACTTGGAGGATATAGAATCAGCACCCAAAAATTAGCATTTCAACATATTAAATTTTCTGAGAAAAATCAACAAAACTATTTATTTACAATAGCTACAAGAAATAATATACTTAGAAATAAATTTAACGAGACAGTGAAAACCCATACATCCAGAAATCACCCCACATATGTATAGTCGATAGATTTTCAACAAAGTTGCTAAGAATTCACAAAGGGAAAATGAGAGCCTCTTCAATAATGGTCCTACATATGCTACAAATAAATTAGCAAAAATTCCTACCTGTTAAACCAGGAATATGTCACCTTATGGAAAAATGAAACACTGTTCTCTGGATTGCATTTCTAAAAATAAAAAAAAAATTGCAGGCAGTATAAATAAATAAATAATGGTGAAAAAAGTGGTTGTCTACATGAATAAGAATAAAATTGAACCTTTATCTCAAAACTTTTTCAAAAATAAACTCAAAATGGATTCAGTACTTAAACATAGGATCTGAAATTGTAAAGCTACTAAATGAAGACACAGGAGAAAAACTACAAGGCATAGGTCTGGGTAATGGTTTTTTAGATTTAACATCAAAAGCATAGGCAACAAAAGCATTGAATGGGCACACGGGAGTGCATCAAAATAAAAACTTCTGCATAACAAAGGGAACAAGAGTGAAGAGACAACCTATGGTTTGGGAGAATGATTACAAGCCATAGATCTGATAAGGGATTAGTATCTAAAATATATTAAAAAGTTCAACTCTATAGAAAAAATTAAATCTGATTATGAAATGAGCAAAGGGCCTGAGTAGACATTTCTCAAAAGAAGATGGACAATAGCTAAATAAAGTTTTATGATAGATTTACACATTGTCACTTTTATGCAGCACTCTAATGTGCAGTTAATTTGTTGAAATTTTTTTTCACTTAATCTTCCTTTTTAAAATTATTTTATTTTTTAGGTGTGGGGTACAAATGAGGGTTAGGTACATATGCAGTCATCATACAGGTAAAGTGTGGGTACCTTTATTGATGTTATGTGCTCCCCCTCCCCTGGCACTGTTCCACCACTGCCAATCCCTTTCTTATGGTATTGTGATAAATGTTCAAGGTCCACTTAAGTGTGAGTATTTGTGGTAATCAGATCTCTGTTTCTGTGATAAATCACTAAGTATAATTTGCTGAAATTAATAACACTTGCTCTTAAAAGGTGTGTTGATTCTTTCTTTTTGTCACTAAGAATCTCTTTTTTCTGTCATAGGTCTCTACCTCTAGAAGAACTTTTAAATCTTAGTCCTTTCCCTTCATTTGGGGCCAAATAAGTGGAGACTTAAATTCAAACTTATTCAATACAGATGAATAGACACAGGTTTAAATCTATGACTACGTAGTTTCAGTTTTGCTGAAGGTTAAGTTAGAAGAGGAAGAATTCTCTCTTTATCTTAAACTTTCTCCCTTTTCAAATTTGCAGCGTTTCCTCTTTCACTGAGATCATTGTCCATCTTTCTCAGGAAATTTAAAGGAACAAAAAAAGTATCATTTTGGGAAAAAAATGAGGTGTTAAATGTAAAAATTCAGCATCTTTTTTTATTAAACAAATAACTCCTGCATTCGCTGATTAAATTGCAGGTTGATAAGCTAGACATTTTAGGAGAGAAAAAAACTTTTCTTTTTATTTACACAGCTTAATACAGTTAAGAAAAAGATTTACTTAAAAATTAAGAATTTTTTCTCATTACTGGAAATAAAATTTGTTAGAGTTACTATAAAATGGCCTTAGTGCCTTATCTAAAATTTGTCCTTTTATGATTAAAATGAGACAAAAAAGAGAGAAAGAGGGAGCGAGAGGGAGGTTTCTTTTTTATTTAAAAAAATGATTTCACAATTCCATAATATAATTCAACATGTTTATGAAGATAAAATAATAACATATTTCATGGTCATTATTATAAATGACAATCCCTGACTGTATTCATTATATTATTCATTAATGTCATATCACTATAATCTACAAAACATCCCAATCTTAAGGTGACAAGTACTCACTTTTTTAATAGTTTTTACTAAAAGCTAGTTCAATTTAATTTCAATCCCATTTCAATTCAATTCAGTTAAGCCCATATCTAGAAGGCCTTTTATTGTGCAATTCTGCGTAAGTACAGAAAAAAAATTCTTTTTGCTTTCAAGAATCCTAAAACTTTGCAGAGAAAAAATATCAGCCTAAAAATTAATGAAGTCAGCATAACAAGTAATTTGGTGGCAAACAGAGAAGTGCACTCAGTATAATTTTCAAATCCTCTGTGTAGGGCTTTCAAAGGCATATTATTTTAACAAAAATCTATATATTTGAACCACAATATAGTTTTAAATTTATTTATTTTTCCTTTCTCCACAGAATTACTTGAAGGAAATTATAGAATAAAGTGCATATTACTTTATACTTCATAGATAATGTTAATATGTTATGTTTTATAATTTCTAAAAGTTGGAACATTTTTCTCATATTTCAAGTACAATTCTGATCTCATTAAAAACTAACAAGACAGAAAAACACTTGGGTAAAAATGATCTATAAAATTATCTATTTATTAATGCACCTTGAAGCTAGGACAACCCTCTGTTGAAAGCTAAGACTAAGAATAATGCAAATGCAATTTTATTTCTGGATCTTCATTTGAATCAGCGTCTGCTACACAATTAACTGCTCCTACTAACACAGAGTCATTAACTGTATTTATTATCAGTTATCTCCCACTTGCAATTATCAGGTGTTTCTATCACTTATTTTTACTTCTGAATAACTACATTGTTGTCCTTTTTCTCCTAATATATGATAGTGTTTTAGGACATAGGTTTCCTAGAATTTTTTAGAAAATTGTTTTTTAAAATATTTATGATGTTCCTATTGTCGGCGTTCTATAATTAGATATTTAATTAAATGATCAATTCAGTATTTTCTGTCAAGTATAATGTGGCAGAGTAAGTTAACCTCTGTGCGAATTCATAGCCTCTCACTCTTCATCAGGAATGATCTAATTCCCGGACAGGAGAAGCAGTACCCGAAGGGTTGGCTCATTGCCACCAGATTCCTTTCCATCTGGGCATTTTACTCCCAAGCCCTGGCTCCCTTGGAAGCTCCCAGATGCCTTAAAAATAGAATTGTTTTCTTTTTAAAAAAGTCTTCTTACTTTTCTGTTTTTTTCTTGTGGAGCATATTAGTTTTCAGAAAGCTTATTCGTCGCAGCTCTAAATGGAGTTCAACAAAATTTAATCAAACTGCATAAAATCATTCACTTAATGGGAAAGCCAGTGGCTTTTCCTTGTTTTTTAAGGGAGACTTAGTTTTGAATATATTAGCATTCAAAGTTACAACAGAAAAAGCTAAATGGGAATCAGAATTTATTATTACTTTTTAATTTAAATGTAATTTATATGTTTACTTCTCTTTAAAGGGATTCTCTTTACCACAGACACCTTGTGATCTTGGAAAAGTTATTTAATTTATTTTATATTCAAAATTCCCATCCGTAAAATCAGAATTCTCTCACAAGGCTATTTTGCACTCTATAAGGGCTGAATCTAAACTTAAAATTTACATAGATACACATGCGTTATAATATCTTATTTCAAAGTCCCTTGAGAACATGTTTTTAAAATAACAGGGTTAGTCATATTGAAAAAGAGATAAGAGGGAAGAGAAAAAGAGGACAAGGTGAAGACTGGCATTTCTACCTGGGAACTCTATCCTTGAGTAACATGGTGTGCATAGATTTTTGTTTGTAAATATAGTTAAATATTTAATACTTAAGTATTGAGTTTATTAAAATATGCAAAGATGTAAGTACATAAGACACATTTATATTTGTGTATGATGGGATTTTGTATGTTCCAATTAGCTGTTTATTGCTACTCAATTCTAATTGTTTCCCCTCCCTTTTGTGGAAAATGGAGCCGATCCCTCTGAATATTTGTCCTTTGCTCTCCTGACATGGCGCTTTGTTGGTACAGAGCACTGGAGGTCACCCTTGGAGGAAGTGGCTCTCTGTCCTGGCTCTGGGGTGTCCTTCCCAGTCGCTCCTATAACCTGCAGAGTTCCATGGAACCCGGTTCTAGCAGCGGCTCCTCTAAAACTGGTAAGAGTTTAAGAGTTTTTCCATGGCAAGGAATGAAATTTATGGTCAAGTATTAGCTGTGGTCAAATAGTTACCCAAAATATTTGTGCTGGGTTACATTCCTGCCAGCAGTGTGAAGAGTCTTTGTGCTGCACATCCTTGCAAACACTTAATAGTGTTCAAGAGTTTAATCACTAATGCAATGGACATTAGACAGTATCCTATTTTTTATGTTTTTTGTCTTTATTTCGATAACTTTAGTGGGTAAATGGTTTTTGGTCAGGGCTGTAAGTGTACTCACAAACTCCACTGTACCCGATGGGTGATTTCCCATTCCTCCACCCTTTCCCGCTCATACTTCTGAGTCTTCGGTGTCCATTATACCACTTTTTGGTGTGTCTTTGCTAGTCCTTAGCTTAGCTCCCCCTTATAAGTGAGACCATGTGGTGTTTGTTTTTTGTTCCTGAGTTAGTTCATTTAGGATGATGTTCTCCAGTTCCATACAAGTTGCTGTAAAAGACATTATTTTGTTCTTTTTGTTAGCCGAATAGTATTCCATGATGTATATATAACCACATTTTTATTATCCGCTTATTAGTTGATGGGCATTTACAATTCCTAGGTATTTTTGCTTTTTGACTGCTATTGTAAATGGAACTGACTCTTGATTTGATTCTCAGCTTGGTTGCTATTCCTGTATAGCAGCACTCTCGATTAGTGTGTGTTGATTTTGTATCCTGAAAAAGTACTGAATTCATTTATCAAGTCCAGAAGTCTTTTGGAGAATTCTTTAGGATTTTTAAGGTATATGATCATATATCATTGGCATACAGAGTTGGTTTGATTTCTTCTTTTTCAATTTTGACACTATTTCTTTTTCTTGCTGATTGCTCTCACTAGATCTGTGTTGAGTGGTGAAAGTGTGCATCCTTGGCTTGTTCCAGTTCTAATCTCTGTATCAATTTCCATAGAGGCTCTTCTAATTAACACTCCCACCAACAGTGTATATGCTTTCCCTTTTCTCTGCATCCTTGCACATATCTATTATTGTTTTTTTAATGATGGCCATTCTGACTGGTGTAAGTAATACTTCATTGTAGTTTTGATTTGTTTTTTCCTAAGGATAAGTGATGTTGAGCTTTTTTCCATATGTTTGTTGGCCATTTGCATATTTTCTTTTGACATATGTCTGTTCATGTCATTTGCCCCCTTGCTAATGGAGTTATTTGCTTTTTTCTTGCTGGTTCATTTGAGTTCCTGTGCTACACATCCTTGCAAACACTTGATAGTGATGAAAACTTTAATCATTGATGCGATGGCTATCAGACAGTTTTCTCAGTCTGAGTTCTTTGTCAATACTGGATATTAGTTCTTTGTCACATGTATACACATGAATATCTTCTCCTATTCTGTAGGTTGTCTATTTGCTCTGTTGATTATTTCTTTTGCTGTGCAGATGTCTTTTAGTATAATTAAGTCCCACTTATTTATTTTTGCTTTTGTGGTATTTACTCTTGGGTTTTTAGCCATAAATTCTTGCCTCTGCCAATGTCCAGAATAGATTTTTCTAGAGTTCTTTCTAGAATTTATATGAAGTCAGATCTGGCATTTATGTCTTTAATCTATCTTGAGTTAATTTTTGTATATGGGGAGAGATAGGGATAAAGTTTCATTTTTCTGCATGCAGCTATCCAATTTTCACGGCAACATTTGTTGAATAGGGTGTCCTCTCCCTAATGTATGATTTTGTCTGCTTTGTCAAAGATCCAAGTTGGTTGTAGGTATCTGGGTTTATTTCTGGATTCTCTATTGTATTCTATTGGTCCATGTGTCTGCTCTTGTGCCAGTAACATGCTGTTTTGGTGACTACAGCCTTGTGTAATTTGAAATTAGGTAATGTGATGCCTCCATCTTTGTTCTTTTTGCTTAGTATTGCTTTTGTTATTCTGGCTCTTTTTTGGTTCCACATGAATTCTAGAACTATTTTCTCTAATTCTGTGAAAACCAGCATTGGTAGTTTGATAGCGATTACATTGAATCTGTAGATTACTTTGGATAATACTATCACTTTAACAATGTTGAACCTCCGAATCCATGAGCATAGATGCTTCTCCATTTGTGTTCTTTACAATTTTTTAAATTAGAGTTTTGTAGTCCTCCTTGTAGGGATCTTTCACCTGCTTGGTAAACTATTCCTAGGTATTTTTGCTTTTTGGCTGCTATTGTAAATGGAACTGACTCTTGATTTGATTCTCAGCTTGGTTGCTATTACTGTATAGCTTGATTAGTGTGTGTTGATTTTGTATCCTGGAAAAGTACTGAATTGATTTATCAAGTTCAGAAGTTTTTGGGGAGAATTTTTAAAGGTTTTTTACGTATATGACTATATCATTGGCATACAGAGATAGTTTGGTTTCTTCGTTTCCAATTTTGACACTCTTTATTTTTCTTGCCTGATTGCTCTTACTAGGTTTATTTTGAGTGGTGACAGTGTGCATCCTTGACTTGTTCCAGTTCTAAGGGGGAAGGTCTTCAAATTTTCTCCATTTAGGATGACATTGACTGTGTGTTTGTCATAAATGGCTTTTATTATTTTGAGGAATGTACCTTCTATACCTATTTTCCTTAAGATTTTACACGAAGATATGTTGTATTTTCTCAAATACTTTTTCTGCTTCTATTGAAAGGATCATAAAATATTTGCTTTTAATTCTGTTTATTTGGTGGATCATGTTTATTAACATGTGTATATTGAACCACCCTTGCATCCCTGGTATAAAACCTGATTGTGGTAGATTTTTTTTTTAATATATGTATTTTTAAACTGTTGAATTCAGCTTGCCAATATTTTGCTGAGGATTTTTTAGTTTATGTTCACAATGAATAATTGTCTGTATCCATTTCTTTTTTTGTTGTCTCTTTTTCTGGCTTTGTTATTGGAGTGATACTGATCTCATAGAATGAGTTTGAAAGGATTTCCTCCTCCTCAGTCTTGTGGAGTAAAATAGGTATTATTCTTCTTTGAATGTCTAGTAGAATTCAGCTATGAGTCCATCAAGTCCTGGAGTTTTTTTGTTGGGAGACTTCTAATTCCTGTTTCAATCTCACTATTCATTATTGGTTCATTCAGGGTTTCTATTTCTTCCTGATCCAAGGTTGGGGAGTTGTATGTTCCCAATAATTCATCCATTTCGTCTAGATTGTCCAGTTTGTTTGAATAGGAGTGTTCATAATAGTCTCAGATGATCTTTTCTGTGTGTTTGTTTTGCTTTGGGTTTTGGTTTTTGAGTCAGAGTCTCACTCTGTCACCCAGGTTGGAGTGGTGTGTAATGCTTAGTGCCACTGCAGTCTTTATCTGCTGGGCTCAGGTGATCCCTTCATCTCAGCCTTTCAAGTAGCTGTAACTACAGGCATGTACTACCATTCCTGACTCAGATGATCTTTTGAATTTCTGTTGTATCATGTGTAATGTCTCCATTTCATTTCTGATTAGGCTAATTTTAATCTTCTTTCTTTTTTTCTTAATTAATCTAGCTTGTGATCTATCAATGTTGTTTATCTTTTCAAAAAACCAAATTTTGTTTCATTGATCTTTTGTATTTTTTAAATTTTAAATTCATTTAGTTTAGCTTTGATTTCATTATTTCTTTTCTTCTGGTGGGCTTGGGTTTGGTTTGCTCAAGTTTTTCTATATCTGAGGTGTAATGTTAGGTTGTCAATATGCAGTCTTTCTGCTTTCTGTCTTTTTACTGCAGGCCTTAGGCTCTATGAATTTTCCTCTGAGCACAGCTTTGGTTGTGTCCCAGAGATTTTGATAACTCATTTCACTGTTGTAGTTAATTTTAATTTTTTTAAAATTTCCATCTCGATTTCATTGTTGCCCCAAGGATCATTTGGGAGCAGATTATTTAACTTCCATGTTTGTGCTTGGTTTCACACATTCTTCTTGGAGTTAATTTCTAGTTTTATTTCACTGTGGTCTGAAAAGGTGCTTGATATCATTTCAATTTTTAAAAAAATTTATTGAACTTAATTTGTGGCCTGTAATATGGTCTATCTTTATTTTATTTTAAAATTCTTTATTTCAAATTTCTTTATGTTGGTTTTCAATTTTCCTCTGGAGCTTATTGATCAATTTCATAAGCAATATTTTGTATTCTGTGTCTGGAATTTCACAGATTTCATTTTGGTTAGGGTCCATTACTGAAGAGTGTGGTTTTTGAGGGATGCTGGAGAACTCTGTTTTTTCATATTTTCAGAATTATTCTTCTGGTTCCTTCTCATTTGTTGTTGGCAGGAGGCTGATATAGGTACTGTATGGTTACCAAGGTTATATATAGTCTTGGTATGGTTTCTCAATTGTAAGTTTTCGCAGTCCTGTGCTGGGTACCTGCACTGGCTTACAGCTTCCTGTGTGGCCAGAATGACTTGGAAAATGGTGTTAGCTGGGGTCTGGGATCAGGCCTTCTCCAAACCTGAGGTGCTGTATAAGATGTGGTGGGCTGTGCTGTTGACCTCTGGCCAGGAGGCAGTGCTTGTGGCAGAAAACCATCTGTGATGATGGCTGTGGACTTTCTCCTTGGTTGTGTTGCTTCAAGGAAATGCCCAACCAACCTTGGCGGAGAGTGAGACTCTGGGGATTACCAAGTTCCCTGTTTTGAGCTTTCAAGGGAGTGGGGGGAGGGGCTCAAAACACCCCACAAGTGTCCCTCTTGGCTACTTTAGTGGGCATTAGGAGGGAGTCGCTGGTCACTGGGGTAATGCTGTTGTACAGAGCAGGCACAGAAGAGTTTACACCAGGAGTAAGAGGTTGCTATGACAATACATCCCACTCAGCTTCTCATCTTAGTCTTCAAAGTGTCAAAGTGCAGTGGCATAAGGGCTTTGGGTGTTTTCTTGGCATCTCCAGTCAGGAACTCTCTGCCACCCTTGGAGCCTATCTCCTCCCAGGCTAGTTAGAAAGCAGATGCACTACCCACAAAAAAGGTTGAATTCCTGAGATATGGTAACTGGCGCTGTGCCACTGCACATGAACTTCAGCAGAACACGCTGTGAGTAAGGCAGTTTCCTATGAGCAACTGGAGTCCCACAACATTCAGGGAGCTCTCCAAGCCCATGACTAGAGCACAGAACACCTGAATTTCCCTCACTTGCCTTCCCCGCATTGTCCGAAGACTGCTGGCAGTCTGTGATCCAGGTGAGAGTCTACCCAGTTCCAGCCCAGATGGATAGATTTTTCGCTTCTTTGCACTATGTGATTATTATCAGTTTTTTGTTTCTGTTTTTGTTTTTGTTTTTAATGAATCGTGGAGCATGCTATTGGTCTTATTTCTCTCTGGATGCTGAGAAAATTCTGCCTTGGTTTACTCTGTAGGAGAAACTTACTCTAGCTACCTCACATTTGTCATCTTCATATCCTATTTTTATTTATTTTTCATTTTATTTCATTTTAAAGATGTAGAGTACAATTCAGGATTAGGTATACAAGTGGTCTTCATACAGGTAAAGTTTGGGCCTCTTTTTGGTCCCCACTTCGCCTGGTTTGACATCAGATACCCTTATTAATGTTATGTTTCCCCAATAACAGCACTGTCAAGCATGTTTTTATCTGTTTTTTGAGCATTCTAATTACCTCTTCTGTGAATTTTTTGTGATTATTCTTTGCACATTTCTCTGTTACTTGGTTTGGCCATGTTTTTCTGTAACATGAAAAATAGCATTTTAGGATTTACAGGCCAAAAGGCAATATCTTCAACTCTATAACTGTTCTTTGCCAAAAGGCTAATGGCTTTTTACTAGGATCTCATTACTAGGTCATGAAGTGGACATATACAGGTCATAAAATGGATTTGGCTTACAAGATATAGTTTGCTAGTGCCTCATCTATGGGGTTGTTTATATCTTATGGAATTTGAGAGTATTTTCAAAAATACAATCTAGTTTAGTTTCTAATCTTTTATTAGGTATATATTGTGCAAATCCTTTCTTAACATTTATCTTACTAAGATCATAATATCCTCACGTAACATCACAGTTCCTTTTTGAGATCCTGGCAATTTTATACAGTGCAAGGCTCTGTTTTTATATTAACCCAAATTTATGTTTTCAATATTCTGGATGTGTTATTTCTTTTATCATTTTAAAGTCACTTATTTTATTACAAATACTCTTTTACGCCTTTAAAATTTATTTTATATTACTATGGAAACAGCAGTAACCTTTAGGTTAGAGTTTGCTGATAGGATTATTTTTCAGTTTTATTTTCAGCTTTCCTAGTACTATGTTTGATAAGCATAGCACTGTTTGTGAAAGTTTATAAATAAAATTTTAACCCAAATCTGAATATACCTTTTCACAAATTGGAATTTCAATGCAATTTTTTTGTGATTAACAGTATATTTATTTCCTCACTCATAAAATGGGGACAACAAAACTGAATTAATGTATCTGTGAGAATTGAATGAATTAATACCTCAGACACTTAGGAAAATGCCTGGCAAGTATGTCTTAACTTTTAAATATTATGTATTACTAATTACTGTTTTAACATCTTATTTTGTGCTTTCCATTTTCTTTATCTTTTATATGATTTTTTTCTCCTTTTATTATACTAACATTAAGATTTATTATTTTATATACCTTCCTCCCTTTACTATCTAAAGGTATATATCCTACTTCTATTCTTGTGATTAGTCTTATCATTTTACCTTCTTCATTTAACAAAATGTCAATCAATCCTCTTAAATCCGCAAAGCCCTTAGAACCCATAAGCTTCAATTCGTCATTTCTATTTGTATGTTATTATTGTTTTACATTTATTTCCACTTTATTTCCAAATTACTCATTAATATAATTAAT
Source organism: Tarsius wallacei (assembly GCA_963574415.1). Classification (NCBI taxonomy): domain Eukaryota; kingdom Metazoa; phylum Chordata; class Mammalia; order Primates; family Tarsiidae; genus Tarsius; species Tarsius wallacei. Next base: position 16,319 of record CAUYQG010177722.1, read on the forward strand.
GATGTTTATCTTAACAAAATAATTGATATTATTTGCATAGTCTGAATATCTTCTAAACTGGTACATAATCATCAATTATTTGATCACTGTCCCTTCTTGCATATCACTTGTATTCCTGTTTTCATTTTTTCTTTCAGAAGAAAATCCCTTAGCTGTTTTTGCAATGAAGATCTTTTAGTGGCAAACTCTTCATTTTTATAAATCTAAAATTGGTTTCATTTAGTTCCTACTTGTAAGTAGTAATTTAACAAGGTATAAAATTTTTGGTTTATATTTACTCTTAATATATTGAAGACTTAATTTCACTATATTTTGTCTTTCAATTTTGGAAAGTCTGCTATGTTTTTAGAATTAACTCCCTCTAGGCAATCGTTTTCTTTGATGGCTTTTAAGATTTCCTCTAACTTTCTGTGATGCAATCTCAGCACTATGTGTCCAGGTGTGGCTTTCTTTTTAGTGACTTTCTTTAGGAGTTTATTGTTTCCTGAATGTGAGGATAAAAGTTCTAAGACATGTCAGATATTCATATTAAATAATTTATTCTCCTCCATTCTCTATATGATCATCATACCTGCTAGTAACATATTGAACATACACATTCTATTCTGCATGTCTCTTGAAATGTGGTTTTTTTTTTCATCTCGTTGTCTCTCTGCTATGCTCCATAGGATTCTTATGTGCTCCCACTTCATGGATTATATCATCAGCCATATCTAATCTACAGTTTTAATTTCAGTTGCTGTATTTTTTTATTTCTACAAGTTAAATTTCTTCTTTTAAAATCTCTCTTTGCTATTTTGATAGTATCTATACTTTTTCCACATTTTTCTTTTGTTTCTTCAGTCATTTTAATACTTTTGTTCTACATATGGTGATCCCAGAATCTAAAGTTTTTAGATGTCAATTCTGCTATGTATTATTTGTGATTACTCTTACCTGAACATTCTGTAGTGTTTATTGTGGCGCTGTGCCCTGTGGAGCATGAGCTGTGTGCACAACGTGCTGCCTCGGTTGCAGATGTGTGCCTCCAAAGTGATCTTGTCTGTAGATGTGCTCTTCCAGGAGCTTGATTCATCTTTAAGAAATCATTTGTTGGCTTGGAAGGGGAGCAAATAGTGAGACAGCGAGGCATTTCACTGTCCTGCACTCATACTGCAAGTTAAATGAAAGCCTCCTCTTTCCACCAGTTAGGTTAGCCTTGATTGGAGATAATGGGTTACAAGTGTTTTGGTGTATATCCTAAGAACTGCAATGTATCAAGCACTACTTGTGATGGTATGAGGTAGGGCTTTCTGCAAAATTAATTGCTTAAAACAATTCCCCACTGATCATCTGGAATATGAATAACTCATATTTATAAGGTGAAAACACAAGTGAGTAATGCAAGAGAAGATTACCCTGATAGAACAACTAAACTTTTAAAAATGTTCAAATGCAAAACCAAGAATTCCTATGTTAACGCTAATCTCAAAATACAAACCACACACATTTTGGAAAAATGCCCACCAAATGGCAGCAAAATATACATGCATGTTTTATTTTTGTAGTCTTGACTTTTGAGGATTGTTTTAATTAATACTTATCTCTTCAACTAGAATTTAAATTTCATGAGAGCAACATTTATTATTTTTTTCTTTTTTTAACTTGAATTTATAGTACTTAGCACAGTACTTGTCATATTAGTAAGCATTAAGCAAATATCTATTCAATGAATAAACGGAATGAAAAAATGTGTGAGTAAAATGCATAGTTGTACTATGCCTTTTGGGTTGAAGATGACAAAACTTATTATGAGGAACCTTTAATCCCAGGGAATTCAAACACAACTAATGACAAACAGCGGGATAAAAAAGACTTTGACAAATTTATTAGATTCTTGAATAGTATCTTCCTGCAATTGACTTTAAGTTTTAATTGTAAAACCTCAAACCATAAGAACCTTAGAAAATGAAGGACATGCCCTCATGGAAATTGGAACTGGCATCCAATTCCTGAACAGATACCGAAACCCACAGGACAGATACTTTTATAAGAGCAAGTTTTGCTAAGAGAAAATGTAAACCAAAAGTAAAAACTTTTTTACCTGAAATTAGAGGGACAGATAGCACAGAATAGATCTAGAAAATGTTTAAAAATATTAAAATACATGTATGCATACTTACATACATTCATATATGGTTTATACCTAAGTAGCCATAGAACTACAGTATCATATAATAGCAATTATTTACCATTCCTATTGAATGTAGCACTGGAAGTCCTAGCCAGAGAAATCAGACAAGCGAAAGAAGTAAATGGTATCCAAATTGGAAAATAAGAAATCAAACTGTCTCTGTATGCCAAAGATATGATCTTATACCTAGAAAATCCTGAAGACTCCTCCAATAGACTTCTGGACTTGATAAATAAATTCAGTTAAGTTTTATGATCTAAAATCAACACACACAAATTAGTAGCATTGCTATATATCAAGAGCAACCAAGCTGAGAATCAAATCAAGAACTCAATTTCTTTTACAATAGATACCACAAAGCTAAACTCCCTAGGAATACATTTAGCCAGGAGGTAAAAGATCTCTACAAGGAAGACTGCAAAAAACTCTGCTGAAAGAAATTGTAGAGGACACAAACAAATGTCAAAAAACAAAAAACAAAACTTATGTTTATAGACTGGAAGAGTCAACATTGTTAAAATGACCACAATACCTAAAGTAATCTACAGATGCAATCTCTATCAAACTACCAATGCCAGTTTTCACAGAATTAGGAAAAAAACAATCCTAGCATTCACATGGAATGAAAAAAGAGCCAGAATAGCCAAGCAAACCTCAGAGGGGGAAAAAAAAGGTCTGGAGCCATCACATTATCTGACTTCAAACTATACTACAGGACTGTAATAACCAAAACAGCATGGCACTGGTACAAGAGCATAAAACATCAACCAATGGAACACAATAGAGAATCCAGACATAAACACAAATGCCTAAAATCAACTGATCTTTGATGAAACAGAAAAAATGTACACTGTGGTATGGACATCCTGCTCAAAAAATGATGCTGAGAAAATCGGATAGCCACATGCATAAAAATGAAACTTGATTCCTATCTCTTACCATATACCAAAATTAGCTCAAGATGGATTAAAGACTTTAATGTCAGACTTGGAACCATAAAACTTCTAGAAGAACACTTAGGAAAAGTTATTCTGAACATCCACCTAGGCAAGTAATTTATGGCTAAGACCAAAAAAGCAATGCAACAAAAACAAATATAAACACATGGAACTTAATTAAAACTAAAAAGTTTCTGCACGGCAAAATAAATAATCAAAAGAGTAAATAAGCAACCCACAAAATGGGAGAAGATATTTGCAAACTTTACATCTTACAGAGGACTAATATTCAGAATCTGCAAAGAACTTAAACAAATCAGCAATAGGAAGGTAAATAACCCCTTGAAAAGTGGACAAACTACATGAATAGACATCTCCCAAAAGAGGAAATACAAATGGCCAACAAACATATGAAAAGAATGCTCAGGATCATTAATTATCAGGGAAATGAAAACTAAAACCACAGTGAGATACCACCTACCACCAGTCAGAATGGCCATTATTAAAAAAAAAAAATGTTTTTAAATACTTGGCACAGATCCAGTGAAAAGCAAATTATCATGCATTGTTGATAGAATTGTAAACTAGTACAATCTCTATGGAAATTGGTTTGAAGATTTCTCAAAGAAGTCACAGTAGTTCTACCAGTTGATCTATCAGTTTTACTACTTGATATCTACCGAAAGGAACAGAGATCATTATACAAACAAGGCAATTGGACAATTGCACTTGTATGCTCACTGTAGCACAATTCAAAATTGCAAAGATGTAAAATCAACCTAATTGTTCATCAACTGATATATATATATATACATATATGTACATATATATATAACCTCTTAAATAAAACTGACATATATATATGTGTATATATATATATAAAACACAGGAATACTATTCAGCCATGAAATAATGTCCTTTGTGTCAGTTTGGATGGAATTGGAGACCATTATCCTAAGTGAAGTGAAGGAGAAACCAACCCAAATGCCACATGTTCTCACTTAGTAGTAGGAGCTAAGCTAAGGAAATGCAAAGGCATGTAGAATGGCATAATGGATGCTGAAGACCCCTAAGGGGAAAAGTGTGAAGAGAGGTAAAGATGAAAAATCACCTGTCAGGTACAATATACATAGGCGGGGGAAGGGAGTAATACACTTAAAGAAGTGGTGACTTCTTCACCACTGTACAATGCATTCAAATAAATGAAAATCATTTGTAATTCCTAAAGCTATTTACATAAAAGAATAGTAAATATTTACTTATTCCTCAAGTATTTGTGAAGTGTGGGTGATCTTGGCTATGTCTCATTGGCTGGTTCTATGGAGCTTATCTGAATTTTATTTTCATCTGTAAGCTTGAGGTTGAGCTCTAGTCTGGGCATGGCTGAGGCACCGTATCTGAAGTGTCAGCATGTTTGCCTCTCCCTGTGACCAGGTGGCTAACTCAAATATGTATTTTTCGTGGGAATGGCAGAAGTACCAGAAAGGAAGCCTGCACTCAAAACGTTCTGGATCACATCACATCTGTGAGCCTCTCATTAGTCCAAATAGATGTAGTGGGTTAAATACTAGCCTCCAAAAAATATATGTCTACGTCCAAGAACCTGTGGGTGTGATCTTATTTGGCAAAAGGGTATTACGGATGTAATTCAGTTAAGGAACTTTAAACTCAATCATCCGTGATTATCTAGGTGCGCCCTAAATCCAGTAACAAGGGACCCAGAACTGAGAAAAGAAAAGATACAGACATAGTGGAGAAGGGTATGTGAAAACAGATGCAGAGACTGGAGTTATGCAGTAACAAGTCAAGAAGTGTCTGTAGCCACTGGAAACTGGGGGAGGCATGGAAAAATTATCTCCTAGAGTCTCTGAAGTTATGTGGTCCTGACAATACCTTGATCTTGGATTTAAGCCATCCAGAACTTGAGTGAATAACTCTTTGTTGTTTTACATTGCCAAGTTTGTAGTAATTTATTATTGCAGACCTAGGAAAATAATTCAACAAGTACCATTTCGATCTTAGACACAAGTAGTTAGGAAAGTAAACCCTATTCATAGTGCAAAATTGCATGGCAAATGGCTAGATACAGGGAGGTTTGCAGAACTGAGGCAATTAATCTAATCCACCACAACTATCAGGACTCAGTCTCACTCCCAAGGAACAGATAGCACAGAATAGACACACTTTTGGTTTTTAAGAAGTTCTATGGAACTTTAAAAATAAACTGCTATTATATACAGCAATGTGATTATTACTCTTTTATTCATTATATATTTGGGGGAAAGATTTAAAGGGGCCTCTGCTTTCTGGTAATCCCTTGTTTCTTTTAATTTTTCTTTAATTGAGGATGGGAACTGTGACTTGTTTCTAACCAACAGAATATGGTAAAGGTAATGGGTTATCCTGACATGACGATGTTATTTTGTATAAGAGTCCATCAGTCTTGCTAGCAGACCTTATCTAGAGATTTCTTTCTTGTTGACTTTGAAGAAGAGTGCATCTATGTTAGGAAACTCACTTGTCATGTTTCTGAGACCAGCCTCTAGGACCCTGGGGAAGCCTCCAGTGGACAGCCAGCAGGAAGGCAAGGCACTTCCACAGCCAAAGGACAATGAATTCTGCCAGATAGCTGAGTGAGCTTGGGCATGCTTCTTCTCACCCTCCAAATGAGAATACAGTTCAGATGACACCTTTATTGCAGCCTGTGAGAGCCCAAGCAGAGGTGACAGTTTAGCTGATTCTAGGTTTCTGACTCACAGAAACTGTAAGATGATAATTGTGTTCTAAGCTGGAAAATTTGTAGTTATTTATTAAGCAGCAATAAACACATAACATGAAAAAGAACATTGTCAAGTTTGTAAATCGTAAAATGTTAGTGTTAATATTTAGGAAAGGAGTCCAACATAAGCCACAGTTCTAAGATCACTTTGTTTCTAAATGTAGCACAGTAATTTAAATAAAAGAGACGATAAACCCAGTGAATGTGCAAGAGAGGATCATTGTGGTTCAGCATTAAAAAACTACATCCTGGAAAGAAGAGAGTTTATTTAGGCTAGTGAACAAAAGGCTTGGAAAACAATATTAGCTGTCTTCAAAAATCTGGAGGTATTTTAAGTGGGAGTGTAGTAGTCTCATTTTGTACTGCTCCTGAGAGCAAAGCCATGATTAATGAATGAATGTCATAGAAATGCAATAGACTTTCTAAAGACTAGGTCTGGATAATTAGACAATTGGTTATAAGGTAGAGTGGTGAGTGTTATGTTTTGAGAGAAATTAAGGCAATAATTGAATGAATATCTATCCTTGATATTATGGAGGAGGGCAATGATGATTATAGTGATGATAGATGCATACATACCTACATAGAAAAATATAGATAGATGAATGGATAGATAGGTGGATGAGCATAGCAAGATTAATGGAGATATAATAAATAGACTGATAACTGGCCGGGCTCGGTGGCTCAGCCTGTAATCCCAGCACTTTGGGAGGCTGAGGTGAGTGGATTGCCTGAGCCTGCGGGTTCAAGACCCGCCTGAGCAACTTGGCGAGACCTCATCTCTAAAATAAATCAAAAATTAACCAGGTGTGGTAGTGCGCACCTGTAGTTCCAGCTACTTGGAAGACTGAGGCGGAAGGATCGCCGGAGCCCAGTAGGTCGAGGCTGCGGTGGCCGGAAGAGGCCACTGCACTCCAGTCTGGGTGACAGAGTGAGACTCCAACTCAAAAAAAAAAAAAAAAAAGTAGACTGATAACTGAGGAGGTGGAGGACAGTCAGATAGAAAAATGGGCAGATAAAGCTGTGGATAGAATATATATATAGAATATATACATATATATTCTATATACATAGGTAATAGACAGTCAGATAGATTAATAGGTATGCATAGATATATAGATGAAGTACAATGTCAAAGTTGTCTCCTACTCTCTTCTTTGTTGAGCTCTGAAAAATTTTAAGTGTTTTTTTATACTATGTCTTGCCTTGGGGATGAAAACTCGGCCAGTGTTGTAATCTACTTTGATAAAAGCCTCTGAAGTGCACTATGCACCCTAAGAAGCAGGAAGTGATAGCCTTTTTTATCAATCGATCTCATTCCTCTTAATGACTGATATATTTCTTTTTTAAACTAATTTGTTTGTTGGTTGGTGAGCAAATTGCAAGCAGCACACATTGGAATGCTTACTCTATCAAAACAGAAGTCAGCTGCTTTCCACAGCTATGGATCGTGCCAGCTGGCTAAAGAACGACATTGGCTCCAGCTGTGTTTTGAAGCCACACATTTTGTGTTTTACAGTCCAATCAGATGAATTGGCACTGAACAAAACAAGTCCAGAAAATATAAGAAAGAATGAAATGAATAGAAGAAAAAGAATAATGCTAAGTACTGAAATAAATTCCAGTTCGAAATCACCAGAGTCAATCACATTGCAGGCACATATTCACAGTTAATAGTCTGAAAGCATTATTTCAGTTTCTGTGAAGCCTTTCATGTGTAAATTTCAGTGACAAACATGTATGTATGTGTGTGTGTGCATGTGTATACATAGATAAGTTGTACAAATTAGAAAAAAAAGGATAAAGAGATGTCATGTTTAGATTTTAATCTCACTTGTTTCAGTTGAATTTTAGCAAATCATTCTTGTATTTCCTATTTAGGTTTTAAATAATGCATTCAATTTTTTTATTTTAATTGTCTAATGTTAGAAAAACATAATGATACTATTATATTTTTAAGTAAATATCACTGTAAATTATGTATGTGTACCACATCTGGAATCTCTCAATTCTCTAATGTTTTCATTCATCTTCTCAAATATTGAGCAACTACTTTGTGCCAGGAACTACAGGTGCTAAGATGGACATGGTACACCCATTACTTTTATGATGCTACATGTTAAAACAGGCATACAGATATGAACAAAAATTGTATCACTTCCTTGGAGCATTTTTTACAATTTAAAAGAGGAATGAAGTCATGCTTTGTGTAGTGACTATCTTTTAATTATTTTTCATTAAAAGTAAATCATTAAAAAACTAACACCTAGTAATGTGATTTCTAGGCTTAATTTTATGGAATCCCCTACTGATACTATATAATTTTCAAAAGGACTTTGAACAGTTTGAATACTTCTTGTTTATATTCACTTATTCATTTATTCATCTGTTACATAATTAATCCATTCATTTGAAAATGTTTTATGAGCCCCTTTGAATGAAGGAGTAATGCCAGATTCTAGGGATATGTCAGTGTCCAAGTCTCTGCCTTCTAGGTAAAGTGTCTCTTATAACTAACATGCTATCAGGTGAATTAAGAAGATGAAAATTCAGAATGTTAAATTTTAGATTTCTTTGCTTGTCTTTTAGAATTATCATCACCCCTTGCTGTACTCACTTCCATGGGTCCTGGTTCTTACTTTGTGATTTGGAGAATTCTGATTTGTCCAAAATGACCAAATTCCATTTTTCTGAATGCAAATTCAGTTATTTATTTAATATGGCTTTTTGTGTTGATTCTCTTTGTGGTTTATTTTAGGTCATTTTGCCAAGGCCTTTAATTAAATAAAATTGTTATCCCTATATTTATCTAGTTATAATAATCAGTGTCCTTAATTTTTATGCCAACTCTTCTCCATAAGCTGCCACAAGAGGGTAATGGCAATTGAAAAGCTACAAAGAGGTAGGGATAATTATTGTGACCTGCTTGTCACCAGAGCAAATTCTATTAATCCTCAGAGAAAGTCCTGCCAACCCAGCAACATTTCTTTTTCCCACAGGCGGGGTGAAACTCCTCATTCTTTTTTCCTCCCTTCTCTAAAGTGCTTCCCCACATCTACCGTTGCAACTGCATTACTGGCCACTGACCTGATGTTTTTCTCCTGCCTGCCAAATTGTTAGGAAACCACAAGCCGGCTGTGTCCTTTTCTGGAAGCAAAATTACTCCACACAAACATCCGGCTCAGAATAAGTAAATTACCTTGGTCAATTGATTTACAATTTATCTGGGGCAAGGTTTTGATAGAGATATTAAAAGCGAAGTAAAATTTCTCACACTGACATAAAGCCTGGACCTCATTGTTTCTGCCAAGAGTGGCCACGTTCTCCACTCCACTAGGCAGGTTAACTCAGCTTTTTGGCTTATTGGGCTTTCTTATTTCCTACAGTTTCATTTATGTTTTGGGATTTCTATAACCTTCTGCTTAAGGCCCCATGTCTCCAATGTATTAGACTCCAGTACATGACAGCAGTAGTTCCGTAGTCTCCTGGGTGTGCTTTGGAATCCTAGTACCCATCCCTTCCTTTGATTCCTCCTATTCTCCAGCAGGTGGTAGAGAAGCAGTGCCATGACGACTCACTTCAACTGCCAGAAAACATGGGAATAGGAACCTGGACATGTTTTTCCCCAGGTGAGGAATAAGATCAGGATGCATTAGGCTGTTGCTGCTTTCTTCCTAACTCTTATTTTGGTCATCAACTCCCCTTTTAAAAGTCATGTATCAAGTCACATTTTTGCAAAGCATTACAAAGCTAGTCCAGTATTATTATTCTTAAATAAAAATAACTGACTATAATAAAAATAGAAAATAAATAACTTTCAGACAGATGGATTTGGGTTTTTCGTTTTTTTGTTTTTTTTGTTTTTTGGTTGTGAAGAAGGTATACACGAGTACTTTGAGGAAATCAAGTAAAAAACACAATATTACACAATAGACTGCAAGATTATGTTCTTTTGCTCATATCTTGTCTTTATTCAGCTGTGCTTAACAATGTAGAACAGAAGGTGCTCGGTCAATTTACATTACATTAATCTTCTAAATATTCTTGCTAAAATTAGAGAAAGAACATGATAGCCAATAGGACATGGCATATCTAGACATGCGATCATGGTTTAATCTTTAGAAAATAGCTAAAATTGTCCAGGTGAAAGAGCTTTTTTTCATAGAAAAATAATGAGGTCGTACTCTACTTATGAAGAAGAGTCAAGCAAATCAAAGCAGTATCATTTTGGTTAATACTTAACTGCATTAAAAAATCATGCAAATTTTGTTTATTTGAGGATATATGGTTATATGTCTAAAAAATTAAAAAGCAAGAATTTAAATAATTTGCAATAATAAAAATTGGTAACTCTAAATATTTCCCGACTATTCCTGCCTTTTCTGAAATCAAGGTTAATTGATAACCCCATCTCTCTCTAGAGAGAAGTAAAATTGTTATTGAAAATCAAAAAGAGAACACAAACAATTGGTTTGACCATAGTCATTCTTTGACTGCACAAGTGGCTGCATGTTAATCTAAGTCTTCAACCTCTATCATATTTTTATGTCAGTTACTTGATTCCTATCTACTTCTTTGTATCCAAATCTAATCTTAACTCAGGTGTTTGCCTTCATCTTTAGATTCTATTTTTATGTATGTCTTCATTCCCAATTTTAACATCTAGACTTTAATCCTGACCTTCAATGAACCAAGAATTTCTTGCAAATAGACGAATTTAATGCACTTACATCCTATTATATTACATTATATTGACCCTGTATCTGCCCATACTCTGTATTAAAATTGGACCTTACTCTGCCTTATCTTTTCAGATTTTGCATTTTCTCTGGATTATTAACTGATATTTTGCAAAGTGACCTGACTTTGTTATCAGAACCTGTGGTACTTCCATAGAAAATTTAAATGTGCAAACCATCTGTTTCTGCTCCCTATTCTGTGTCCACACTATTTTTTCCAGCTCTAAAATATACACCCCGCCTTCCTCAACATACCTTTTAAGTCCATAATCCATATGGCACAAGGCAGGACAAGTTAATGAGGAAATGATTTTTCCTTGAATTTAACCTCAGCAAATCAGACTAGAGAAAGTAAGATTTAAAGGCAAAGAGTTTTCTTAAAATTTTCTGACTCTTAGTCAAACCAGGGCATTCTTTAATAGCTTAGTGTCCAATTTATTCCTCTTGTTCTAATGAACAGTTTCAAAGCTTGACAGAGAAAAGAAAACCAATAGAGATGACTCAGGAACAGTGGCATCTGTGGTGGTAAGATTGAAGGTGACAGTGTCGGACTTTACTGAGCCTTGTGATCCTGGAAAACTATGAAGGTTAATGAAACTCTCCCTCCTTTTTTGTGTTCATGGACAAGGTTTACATAAAGAAGTGCTCTTCTCCATATGACTTAAGTAAAACTCACAAAGGCCCACTTTGTTTAACCATGTATGATAAGGTCAGACACAGATCCTTCAAATTTTCATTTTTCATTCCATTTAAATAATAAATGGATAGCTGAACTGAGTTGATTTGGCACCATTGATCAGCTAAATTTTGGCTAAGATTCTCTTCTTTTCTTATGCCCCTGAACTTTGATCTAATCTAGCCTGAACCAGCATACCAACTCTTCTTCAACAGCCCGTGCCCCAAATTGACTGTCCTCAGGGTATTACATTCCCTGACCTCCTATCCAATTTTGCCATCTCACAATCCAGTTTTCTAGTCCTTGTTGCTCTTATTTACAAAACAAAAATCCTGGCAGATCTCTTAGTCAGAACTTTCTCCCTACTTCAGGCTCTATTTCCTCTATTTTAAGAGGTCCCTTTCCTGTGTTTTGCAATACGCCTTTCTAAGGTACAGAATTTGTTTTTATCCGGCAGCCCCTGGTCCTAGGACTTGGATTAAGACTGGGACTGACTGCTGGACTTACCACCTCACAGATGTATGTTCTTTGAACTCCTTTCCTGCTAAGGTGATTTGAAAATCCTTTAATGAGTTCAGTTCTGAAACCAGTGCTCCAGGCATCTTGTCTGTTACAAAGGAGTTACTTTACTTTTTTCCCAAGAGGAATTTGCTACTTTTATCTGACACTAGAGAATTTTAGAGGGATTCCCTTCATTCTGTTACCCAGGGGGGTTGTGTGAGAAAATTAATTAAAATTCTTCCCTTTCTTTAAAGTTTCCCTACCTCTTTGGTTTAACTGTCAATCCCACGGGTAATTCACTCTAATGAGCATCTTCCCTCCTCCTTTTCTCCCGCTGACTATATGCTTTGCTATTATAGCCCGAATTCGCTATCTTCAGAAATGAAAACTTTTACCAAAGGCTGTTAGAACTAAAATAGCCTTTTTGAGAAATTTGGGATCTCCTTGAACTGGCTCATCTAGCTTTTCTCTTCCCATCCCCTCTTGATGCTTCCCCCTCTTCATCATCTTCCACCTGTCGTTCATCCCCATTTGAGTCTTTTTTTTTTTTGAGTTGGCGTCTCATTCCTTCGCCCAGGCTGGGGTGCAGTGGCACACACGCTCATGGCCACCCCAGCGTCGACCTTCTGGGCTCCAGCGATCCTTCCACCTCAGCCTTCCGAGTAGCCAGAACTACAGACGCACGCTACCACGGCCGGCTATTTTTTATTTTATTGTGGAGATGAAGTCTCGCCAAGTTGGCGGGGCAATCCACTCACTTCAGCCTCCCAAAGTGCTGGGATTACAGGCTGAGCCAGCGAGCCAGGCCCATTTGATTCTTTTGATCTGACCCATTTCAACATCTACCTGTACCTTCTCCAGCCCTCTCTTCACCCTTGCCCACTCCTCTATCCAACCTTCCCTTCCCACTTTAGCTCAATTTCCTATAATCTTTTGATTTTATGTCCTCTTCCCTTGTTAGGAGGGTTTTTTGAGGCTGGAGGATTCTAAGAGCAACCAACCGAGCTGATAAAGTTAGTTGGAAACAGTTTAAATGCTTTATTCACTTGAATCGGCTTTGGCCACTGAGTCTGTCCTCAGTTCCTTGACCAAAATTTAGTTTATATATTTTATAAGATTATACATCATGACAAATTGGTTGGAGCAAATGAAATCAACGTGTTCCAAGCTCCTGAAAAACATTTGGTGGAAATATATACACGAGGAAAGGACACAAGTCAGCTCTTTTATATCCACCAATGAATTTTTGTATTTTTATGTTTATCACAAACATAGCTAACATTTTAGAATTTAAGCTATAAGCTCTGTGTGTCCACATATGTATATACACATATGCAATATTTTTCTATCTTCAGATAGTATTAACAAATTAGATTATAAAACTCTTTCAAAGAACTCTATAGAGGTATTACAGTTGCTTTAGACACAAAGTACTTATATAAATTGAATTTCTTAAAATTTCTAAAAAAAAGAAAGTAAACTTATTTTGACAAAATTTTATTTCAACAGTGATTATGTAGTAATTAGTAGTATGTCAGTTGGAATATAATTTCCAAAATTTTTAGTAACTTAAGACCTTAGACTTTATGCTAAATTAAGTAGACAAGGTATGCAGGATGGGTTTTGTTTTGTTTTTTTTTTAAAGTAATTTTATTAGTTAAATAACTGTGACAAAAAATTTATGTTGGAACACACATTTTAGAATGAGAAAGAAAATTTAAAACAATAAATATCTAAATGGATTTGAAAAGTGGTAGAGTGTTTGCAGAGAGTAAATTTTATTTGCTATATTTAAAGCTAGCTAAAGTTTGATGTATTTACTTATAAATTTTTAAAAAATAGTATAAAATATTACACTCATAAAAATATAAAATTTGCTTTCCACTTCATTAAAATCACATTTTTCCTTAAATTATTGGTCTGCATGTAATAAGAATTTGTGAGAGGTTTTTCTTTACCTTCTGAGTAATCTGAAAGGAAGGAAAAGATTATGTGTCTTATCACAATAATTTCTTATGCTTTATGTTGACTTTATGATGTCCTTGATTATTTAGTAGAACAAAGTCTTTGCACTTTTAAGAAGCTATTTTATTTTTTACAATTATTTTACCTTCTATTTACTTTTAAAAATCTCTTGTCACTTTGGTAATCCCATTTAACAACTTTCAGCATTTTCCTTTCTCAACATTGAATCTCAGATGATGTTTTTGCACTTTAAACTGTCTTTGAGGTTTTTTTTAGAAAACCTATGGAAAATCACAAAGGATGTGTTCTTTCACTTTGTAAAAAGAGAAGTACTAAAAATAATTCAGTTTATTTGATACGGGAAGCATTTTCACATCAGCAGAGATATTTAACCTTTTCTAGATTAAATTTGTATGAGCAAAATATTGCTAATATAAGTATTTCAGTAATTTATAAAATTTCTAGATATTTAACAGTGTTATTGCTGACAGTTTTTTTTTAATTTTTTTAATTTTTAATTTTAATTTTTATTTTATTTTATTTTTTTGAGCTGGAGTCTCACTCTGTCGTCCAGACTGGAGTATAGTGGCCGCTCCCAGCCACCGCAGCCTCGACCTGCTGGGCTCTGGCGATCCTTACGCCTCAGCCTTCCAAGTAGCTGGAACTACAGGCGCACGCTACCACGCCTGGCTAATTTTTTGATTTATTGTAGAGATGAGGTCTCGCTTGCCCAGGCGAGTCTCGAACCCACGGGCTCAGGCAGTCCACTCACCTCAGCCTCCCAAGGCATGGGATTACAGGCTGCGCCACCGAGACTAGCTTGGCTATTTTATTTATTTATTTATTGTAGAGATGAGGTCTTACCAAGTTTCCCAGGCTGGTCTCAAATTCCTGGGCTCAGGCAATCCTCTCACCTCTGCCTCCCAAAGAGCTG
>CAUYQG010177725.1:0-12052 GCA_963574415.1 Tarsius wallacei
ATAATTGTTCAAGTTCCACTTATAAGTGAGAACATGTGGTACTCAGTTTTTTGTTTCTGTGACAGATCACTGGGTATGATAGACTAAATTCATTCAAGTTGTTGTAAAGTCCATATATTTGTCCTTCTTTATGGCTGCATAATATTCCATTGTGTATATGTACCACATTTTTAAAATCCAGTCCAGTTTCAATGGGCAACATGGTTGGTTCCATGTTTTTGCTATTGTGAATAGTGCTTCAATAAACATGCGTGTACAGGTATCTTTTTTGTAGAATGATTTGAGTTCCTCTGGATATATTCCCAATAGAGGATTGCTGGGTCATATGGAAGGTCAATTTCTAGTTCTTTCAGAAATGGCCACACTGTTTTCCAAAGAGGTTGCACTGGTTTGCATTCCCACCAGCAGTATAGAAACATTCTTTTTTTCCCTGCATCCTCACCAGCATCTGTTGTTTTTTGTTTCATTAATGATGGCCATTCTTACTGGGATTAAGTGGTATTTCAATGTGATTTTGATTTACATTTTTCTGATGATTAGTGAGGCTGAGCACTTTTTCATGTGTTTGTTGGCTGCCTGTATCTCTTCTTTTGAGAAATGTCTATTCATGTCTTTTGCCCACTTTTTAATGGGGCTGTTTGTTTTTTTCCTTTCAGCATGTTTGAGCTCTTTGTAGATCCTAGATGTTAGGCCTTTGACAGATGTTTTTTGTTGGCAAATATTTTTTCCCATTCTGTGGGCTGTCTTCCCACTCTCTTGATAATTTCTTTTGCTTTGCAGAAGTTTTTCAGTTTGATGAGGTTTCACTTGTCTATCTTATCTCTTATGGCAGGGGAATTTGGGGTTTTGTTCAGGAATTGGTTACCAGTTCCAATTTCCATAAGGGTGTCTCCTGCATTTTCTAACAGTCTTATAGTTTGAGGTTTTACATTTAGGTCTTTGATCTATTTAGAGTTAACTTTTGTGTATGGTGATAGGTAGGGGTCCTGTTTCAATCTTCTGTATGTGATCAGCCAATTTTCCCAGCACCATTTACTGAATAGGTTCTCCTCTCCCCAGTGGTGATTGTTGGAGACTTTGTCAAATATGAGTTGGTTGAGAAATTGAGGTTTTGCTTTCAGAATCTCTATCTTGTTCCAATTCTGTATGCCTGTTCTTGTACCAATACTAGGCTGTTTTGATTACTGTAGCCTTATAGTAAAGTTTAAAGTCTGAAACTGTGATACCTCCTGCTTTGTTTCTTTTGCTAAGGATTGTTTTGGCTATTTGTGATCATTTGTGTTTCCATGTGAATTTCTATATTGTCATTTCCAGGTCTGAGAAGAACGATGTTGGTAATTTATGGGTATTGTGTTGAATCTGTAGATTGCCTTTGGTAGGATGGACATCTTAACAATGTTGATTCTTCCTATCCATGAGCGTGGAATATTTTTCCATTTGTTTGTGTCTTCTTGGATTTCTTTGAGCAGTGTTTTGTAATTTTCGTTGTAAATGTCTTTCACTTCTCTGGTAAGGAAGATGCTGAGGTATTTCTTTTTTTGTGTGTGGCTATTGTGAATGGGATTGTGTTTTCACTTGTTTCTCTGCCTGCTTGTTGTTGATGCATAAGAATGCCACTGTCTTTTGCACATTTATTTTGTACCCCAAGACTTTGCCAAAGCCCTTTATCAGTGCAAGAAGGTTTCTGACCGATTCTTTTGGATTTTCGAGGCATATCATCAGCAAAGAGGGATAACTTAACTCCCTCTTTTCCTATTTGGATACCCCTGATTTCCTTCTGTTGTCTAATTAAGATCGAGTATTTCTGACGTTGCTCACATAAATCTATAGTATGGCATTTGGACCAAGACCCCAGTTAAACAGTAGCAAAGACAAAGTAGCATAACTTCTATGTTAGCAATTTCAGGTGATAAATTGTCTATGCTCTAGGAATCTGGAGACTGTTTTTATTCACCCATATTTACATATTTATACATGAATCACTGCCCTTCCTGTTACCTTTAATTCTGAAGCTCAATTCATATCCGTTTCTTTAGAAACTTTAGCACTTTTTATATAAACAACAGATGGTTTGTTTTTGAAAGGCAATGTGAATTTTGAATTAAAATCTTTCACTTTCCATGCAGTCTTTGAAAATGGTTTCAAAGTGTTAGAAATTCATGTTTGGCTTTGATCTGCTTGTATGAACAGTTTAATGTATGATATTCTGGATGACTCTTTTTGTGGATAGATTTTCCTTCCAACTAAGATAAGAGGATTTCTCATTACGTTCCCATAATTCAGTTTATCTCAGTCTGAGTTTTCTTCTTACCAACCCATAGAATCTTTCACAGCAGGCCCTGCCTGTTTCTTTAGCTGAAGCTCTTTAACTCTATTTGAGGTGCCATCTGCCTGGTTACTACAATTGAAGGGCTCAACTTCTGGTTTCACAGAGTTGTTGGCTCAACATATTGATTTATAAATCTTAGGATGATAAATTGACACATAGAACTATATGATTGAATGTTTAGCTTGTCTTAATTACCATCAACCAAACTTTCACTCCCACACATTTTGTAACTAAAAAGCTTCTTCTATCATATAAAATGCAAGTTTTTTTTTAGTTCACATCAAATCATAACTTTACTGCACTTTCTTTTTCTTTTTGGGTTGTAAGTTCAGTCTAAGGGTTTGTTCATCAGAGAAATAAAACCTGTAATTAGAGTATGCCAACACAAGGAGGTAGTCATACCGTAATCATGGACTTAGTATGAACTAAATTATAGAGGTTTTTTTTTGGCCTGACGTAGATTTTTCTTCCCCATTTTACTACTTTGTTCATGCTGTTATTTTTCAAAAAAATAAAACCTGAAATAGGACAATTTAACATTATGAAACCACCTAAAACTGAATTTAAGTAAGTATAAAGAAAACTTTAAAAAATAGATATGAATGAAGCCTTTCATATTGATTTTATTGTTATCTCTTAAATTATAATCTAATCCTGGCTTAGCCAGACTGTGGGATTGCTTCTTTCTAATTCATCTTAAATTTTATTTTGGAATTGAAACTTTATTCTTTTAAAAGTCACTAGGTTCAGTGATTTTTTAGCTCCAAGATAATACTGCTATGACATCAAAACTTCATCAGCTATTTACACCCAAATGCAGACTCCCACGAAAAGCAGACTTGTAGCTTTTGTCTGCTTTTGCCACAAGCAGGAATGTTTAATTAAAGGACTGCCTATAATGTATATATCTAGTTTCAGAATCAGTTAGAATCCCACTGTTCCTCAGACTTCTGTATTCTTTTCTTCTAAGAAATTTCAGGTTGTAAAGAACAGAAATCAACTTTGACTTTAACTTAAAATAAATGAGATTTCATTGCAAAAATATAGGGAAAAATTCTAGAACTAAAGGCAGTGCTTTATTGCAACATTGTTCACAGTAGCAAGAACATGGAACCAACCGTGCTGCCCATCAAAAGAGGACTGGATTAAAAAAATGTGGTACATATACGCGATGGACTATTATTCAGCCATAAAGAAGAACAAAATCATGAATTTCACAGCAACCTGGATGGACTTAGAGTCTATAATACTGAGTGATATTTCACGGAAACAAAGAAGTGAATATCATATCATATATTCTCACTTATAAGCAGACCTTGAATAATTGTAATATTATAAGAAAAGGATTGGCAGTGGCGGGAAACTGCCAGGGGAGGGGGATGCAGGATTGGCAGTAGTGGGAATCTGCCAGGAGAGGGAGGGCATACCTCATCAACAAGGGTAACTGCATAATTAACATTTGTATACCTAACCCTGAATTGTACCCCACATCTTTAAAATAAGAAAATTAAAAGTTAAAAAAAATAATAAAGGCAGTGCTCGAAACACAGGAGAGACAGGTACTTAGGGAGACAGGTACTAAATCTCAGGAGCAGGAACTGACCACCTGGCAATCTTGCATGAGTCTGCTGCTGGGACCAGTGAAAACAACTATATGTCTGCCCCTGGCAGTGTGCAGTGGGAGAAAAAGACTCTGACAAAACAAAAACAAAAAACAAAACTTCCGTGTACTCTAGCTTCCACAATGGAAAGGGCAGGCATCTGGATGACCCTTCCAAAATCTCTCCCAGTAGGAGACAGGTGATTCCACAAACAGAACCAGAGTACCTTAAGAAATAATGTTGGGGTGGGGGAGGAGGGGCAAAAAAAAAAGACAGTGTTTATAATAATCATGCAGTACTTAGTGAAAACCTCTGCTCCATGTTATCTTCAAACATGAAGGCATGACTTGGTCAAGAACTTAATAAAGAACATGCTGGAGAAAGTGCATTGACCTTGTCTCTGGGGAGTCTTGTTTTCAGAGTCTTAAGAGAGGCTCTGCTGTGGATCTTGGAACAAATGAAAAACTCTGCGTTGTCATTCTTTCCTCAATAAAATAAGGAGGTTGCACCAAATGATTTCTTTGGTCTTGTCAAGGTCTCTTCTTCTATGAATGTAGAAGAGAAAATGTCCCCTTCCCAAGACATATTTCCCAGTTATCTTAACTTCAAAATAATACTTTCCCTTGGCAACTCCACCTGTAACTGTCACCACTGCCCCAACACAGCTGTATTCTGAAAAGCCATGTATCTTTCACTATATAATATGACATTTTAATCTAAAATTTAAAATCCTTTTAAAAGGGCACTGGTCTCTTATTTGTGTCTGTTGACTGAAATAGTTGCAGCTGCAATGTTTCTTTGACAGAATTATAGGATAAATACAGTTACCTGTCACTGCAGAAATGTGTGTATCTAAATAATGAAACAGGGAGAAATAAAATAATGCACACTGTATTGCTACCATTTTTCAGAGATGTCCCTAGCTCAGACAGCGATATTTTTATTAAGTTTAGATTATTCACACAAAAGAAATCCTCGTAAGAACAAACCAAAATAAAAGTCCTCTTTCTTATTTTTACACAATTGGTGACCTCTGTTACAATCTTTCCATTGTTTTGTTTGATATTTAGACTAGGATTAACCCAGAGGAAAATTAGGGCAACACAAGAGACAGCTAATGAGATGAATCTTTGAAATACTGAGCTTGAGGACCACCATCCAAATCAGCACTTGAAAAGATGGAAATATTTAAGTCAGTACTGGATGAACAGGACATTTTAAATCCAGAGACTTCCACTGTGTGTTCAAGGATGTGTGTCCCAGGCCTCCCAGTAACGAGGTGGAAGTGACATGCCACGGTTCAGAACCTGTTCCATTGGAATAAGTATGGGGATAGACTCTTCTCCAACTCATTTCCTTATAGTTCTATTTTATAGTCTTCCCATTTCCCCTCCCTGAATCAATAGGTTCAGAATTCTATTCGCTGGCCTCTACTCCATCCTAAACCACAATCCGAGAGCAGAGAAACCCAGACATTTTCAAATTATTACAAAACTATTGAATGTGATAAGATTCTCTTAGTTGAGTTGAAGCATTTGATGTTTACCTTCTTTGAATTTGATGATGATAATTTAATTTGCAACTTTAAAGGGTAAATTTTTTTTTTTTGAGTTGGGGTCTCACTCTGTCGCCCAGACTGGAGTGCAATGGCACGGTTCCTGGCCACCGCAGCCTCGATCTGCTGGGCTCCGGTGATCCTTCCTCCTCAGCCTTCCAAGTAGCCGGAACTACAGGCGCGCACTACCTCACACAGCTAATTTTTGATTGATTGTAGAGACGAGGTCTTGCCAAGTTGCCCGTGTGGGTCTCGAACATGTAGGCTCAGGCAATCCACTCGCCTCGGCCTCCCAAAGTGCTGGGATTACAGGCTGAGCCAGTGAGCCCAGCCAAGGGTAAATATTTTGAAAATATTTAGTATATTGTATATTTTCAAATTATCCAAAACAATTTTGGGGTTATTTATTGAGATCTACTTCTGTGTTCCATGCAATAGGAAAGAAACACGTTGAGACAAATTGTAATTCTCTCCCCAAAAGACTTAAGGAAAAAAACCCTGCTGTTTAAGATACATAGGCAATCCCTTTCAAAATACCAACGTTGTTCTTTATAGAAATAGAAAAAGAAATCCTGAAATTTGTATGGAACCACAAAAAAAACCATAGCAATCATGAGCAAAACAACAACAACAACAAAAAAAAACAAAGCTGGAGACTTCACACTGCCTGACTTCAAAATATACTACAAAGCTATGAAAACCAAAACAGCATGGTACTGGTATAAAAACCCACACACAGAATAATGGAACAGAATAGAAATCAGATATAAATCCATGTATTTACAGCCAACTCATTTTTTATAAAAGCACCAAGAACACACATTAGGAAAAAAGAGAGTCTCTTCAATAAATGATGCTAGGAAAACTGGACATTCATATGCAGAAGAATAAAACTAGATTCCTGTCGCTCGCCATATGCAAAAATCAACTAAAATGAATTAAAGACTTAAATGTAAGACCTGAAACTCTGAAACTACTTTTAAAAATAGGGGAAATGCTTCAGGATGTTGGTCTGGGCAAAGATTTTGTGGCTAAAACTTCAAAAGCACAAGCAACAAAACAAAAATAGACTGATGGGATTATGTCAAAGTAAAAACCCTTTGCACAGCAAAGGAAACAATCAACAGAGTGAGGAGACAACCTCATAATGGAAGAAAATATTTGCAAGCTATTCATTTGACAAAGGATTAATAACCAGAATATACAAGGAACTCAAACAACTCAACAACAAAAATCAAATAATCTGATTTTAAGATAGGCAAATAATCTGAATAGACTTTTCTCAAAAAAGTAAAAAAGATATACGAATGGCCAATAAGTATAGGAAAAAAAATGCTTAACGTTTTTTACATAAAATGCAAATCAAAACCACAATGAGCTAACACCCCAGTAAGAATGACTATTAAAAAGACAAAACATAATCAATGCTTGTGAGGATGCAGAGAAAAGGGCACTCAGATACACTGTTGGTGGGAATGTAAATTAGTACAGACATTATGGAAAACAGTACAGAGATCCTCAAAAAACTAAAAATAGAACTACCATATGATCCAACAATCTCACTACTGAGTGTTTATCCAAAGGGAATGAAATCAGTACATCAAAGAGATATCTGCACTCCCTTGTTTACTGCAGCACTATTCACAATAGCCAAGATAGGGAATCAACCTAAGGTTCATCAACAGATAAACAGATGAAGAAAATGTGACATGTATGCATAATGAAATACTATTAATCCATAAGGAAGAATGAAATCCTGTCATTTATGGCAACATGAATGGGCCTGGAGGACATTTATGTTAAGTAAGTAAGGCACAGAAAGACATGTATTGCATGTTTTCATGTGGAAGCAAAAAAAAAAAAAAAATTGATCTCATAGATGTAGAGAGTAGAATATTTGTTACTAGAAGCTGGGAGAGTAAGGGGGCAGGGAGATAGAGGTTGATAAGTGCAAATGAAATTACAGATGGCTAAGAGGAATAAGTTCTATATAAGTACTATATAAGTTTATATAAGTGCTATATTCTATAGTACTATAGTGTCTATAGTTAGCAATAATTTATTGTATATTTTCAAAAAACTAGAAAGACAAGATTTTGAATATTCCCAGCACAAAGAAATGATAAATGTTTAAGGTGATGAAAATGCTAATTACATTAGTTTGATCACTATACATTGTCTATATGTATCAAAATATAACACTATGCCCCATAAATATGTACAATTATTATGTATAAATTAAACATTTAAAAAAGATATATATACATATGGGAAGTGGAGTTTCTAGTAATTGTTAGTAATAGCATAAAGTAACATAATGAACAACTTGGTTCAGAAAAGTTACAGCAGTGAAACGTTTTTATTTTATTATACCATCTCTTTAAGGTATAGGTTAGGATTATACAACACCAAAAAATGATACATGAGAAATTAGCTGGTACCCTGAAACTTGCTATTATGATTTGAGTTTGATTTCTGGAACTTTGTTGACCTCAGTAGGATTTACTTACAATGAGATGGAGTCCATAACCTCTCTATTAATGGGACCTTCGCTGTTCTCAGTACATGGATGGCATGGAAGCCTACCATATGAGTCCTCACCATTACTCTTTCCTGATGACAACACTTCTTTTCAGCACCCAACTTGCCCCTGACTGCTGACTTCCTTCCTTTTTCAGAAGTACATTTTTCCATTGCATCTAGGCACATATCTGTGCCACCTTGAACTCCTCTTTACTTCTGTCCCTCCTCTTTTGGCTCACTCTCCTACAGTCTGAAACATTGGGACCTGTTTTATATTCTCCCTTTCTACTCCTACTCCTGCAATATTATTCAACATTTACTAAGTGCTAGATTGCTCATTTCAATGGTCATGAAAATGACTTACTTAGCTCCATATTTCCTGAGCTACCTTAACTTCAAAGACTGTCATCTCCATTCCACTTTAGCCACTTGTTCCCGGGATTCCCAATGCCATGCCCTTTGTCTTGTCATTACCAGGAACCCCTCTCATCTTCATTCCACTCCCTGGTCACCCTTTGATCTCATAGAGTTTCATTCCTTTATTATTTCTCTTAGCCATCATTAGGAGGATCATATAATTTATCGTCCAACAGAGATTCTTTTGCAAGTAAAAATGGATGTTATAATAATTACACCAGGATGGTATTGGGAAACAGTGGTGTGTGGTCACGCTAGCTATCATACGCTGCTGAGTAATCTTTCTTTCCTGTCCAAATTGTGGTTAGCATACAAACTCATATCTTGTTAGCCCCCTTAACTCCTCCTGCATTCTTCTGCATTATGGTATATAAAACACCAACCTAGAACTGTGATGCCATTTGCCTTTTCCTCTTCTATAATCCTGCAGACTGGCTTATCAAGAGGTTCGGTTCCCTAAGTCCTCAGAGTCACCCTTCAATTGTTTCCTACCCTTAATCATCTCCCTTCCCTATTCCTCTCAAAAATGATTCCATACTTTTACTACTTTTGGAAGAGATCTCTCTACTCAGTCCTTGACTCCTCTCTCCCAGCAAATGAGCTAGAATCCTCCTCTGTTGAAAGAGCTGAAATTTGTAGCAATAACTCCCTCATCTTCCCACTCTTTGCAAGTCACTACAAATTTGCTTCTAACAAGCCTATTTTTGATTCTTCAAGTCCAAAATAAGTGTCTGTCCTTCTGCTCAGCCACCTGTGGGTTAGATACTCTTCTTTTGGGCTTCCGCCAAACTCTGTGCATGTCTCTATCACTAATCTCCCACATGGTTTTACAATTACCTGATTAGGTGTCATATCCCCATTGAGCTGGGAGCCTTTTCAAGGAAAGCACTGTGAATTATTCATTTCAGTAGCCTCAGGGTCTGGCAAGGGCTTTCAGCTGATGTTTGCGGAATACATGAATGCACATAGACAGGCAATATCTTTTGTACTCTTTCTTGGTGGTCTTATTTATAAACAGCAGGAAAAACAAACATTTCAGGGCAATGTATAGCCTTGGTTAATTAAACTAAACAGAGGCTGTCTAGTTTCACTTGTAGGCAAAGTCAACAAATTAAAATTTTGTGTTGTTCTATGAAGGGGCTGGATTCACAGAGTTCTTAAGTTTGCAGTTTATTTTTAAGACTCTCAACAAGGTAGCACATTTTCATTGATCTGGCTGAACATTTTAAAAGAGGGAATGATAAGTCAAAACATGACTCAGGCTTTGGGATTTTTATTTATTATATTTTGATGTAAAACATTTCATTTCTGGCTTAAAGTATGGATATATTATCATCAGGTCTAAGAATTAAGTAATTTCGAAGGAACCCTTTCTTTTGAGTGACTTAAGGGATAATTTTAAAATAAATTGGTTTTGGTAAAAGAAAGGTTACTATTTACTCCTTCATTTTGAGTAGGCATTTCTTTTTTGAATGTTAAGTTTGCATCAATAAATATAATGTCATATATAAAAAGACTGCTACCACCCCTTCCTTAGGTGTGTTATCTGAAATCTTTTGTTCTCAGGGTGATACATTTCTGATTAGACATTATTTGCAGAATTGTATGGTTGGGAATTAGAGACTGCCCGTGACTGTTGTTGTTGTTGTTGTTTTCAGTTTGGATTTTAATGGTAATATGATTTGATGTCACATTTTTTCAGCATCTCCACGTCCCCCCCACCCCCGCCAGTTACTTAAAGAAAATCCCAGTTCTTCTCAGAAACACACACATCCTTTTGTCATTTCATAGAATGTCAACATTTGGTGGTTTGTGGATTTCCTGATAATTTACAGAGGATTCACTCATATATATATTTTTTTACTTTTAATTTTTTTGTTTTAAAGATGCAGGGTACAATTCAGGGTTAGGTATGCAAATGTTCATTACGCAGGTACCCTTGTTGATGAGGTATGTCCCCTCCTCCCCTGGCAGATTCCCACTACTGCCAATCCCACATCCCCCACCCCCGGCAGTTTCCTGCTACTGCCAATCTTTTTCTTATAGTATTACAATAATTGTTCAAGGTCCTCTTATGAGTGAGAACCTGTGATACTCAGTCCTTTGTTTCAGTATTATGGGTTCTAAGTCCATCCAGGTTGCTGTGAAATTCATGATTTTGTCCTTTTTATGGCTGCGTAATATTACATTGTGTATATATACCACATTATTTTTTTTTATCCAGACCTCTTTCGATGGGCAGCACGGTTGGTTCCAGGTTCTTGCTATTGTGAACAATGCTGCAATAAACATACATGTGCAAATATCTTTTTCATAGAGTGATTCGAGTTCCTCTGGGTATATTCCCAGTTGGGGATTGCAGGGTTGTATGGAAGGTTGATTTTTAGATCTTTTAGGAATGACCACACTGTGTTCCACAAAGACTGTACTAGTTTATACTCCCACCAACAGTGAGAAGTGTTATCTTTTCGTCACATTCTCTCCAGCATCTGTTATTTTGAGTTACTGATGATGGCCATCCTGACTGGAGTTGGGTGGTATCTCAGTGTAGTTTTATTTGCATTTCTTTGATGACTGGTGAGGCTGAGCATTTTTTCATGTATCTGTTGACTGCTCATATGTATTCTTTTGAGAAATGTCTCTTCATGTCTTTTACCAACTTTGTAATGGGGCTGTCTGTTTTTTTTTTTTGGCGTTTGAGATCCTTGTAGATTCTAGATGATCTTTTTCAGATATTCAGTTGGCAAATATTTTTTCCCAGACTGTAGGCTGTCTCCTTGCTCTCTTGATGGTTTCCTTGACTTTGTAGAAGCTTGTCAGTTTGTTGAGGTCTCACTTGTGTATCTTATGTCTTATGGCCTGGGCACTTGGGGTTTTGATCAGGAATTGGTTGCCAGTTCCAATTTCCATAAGGATGTCTCCTGCATTTTCTAAGGTTTTATGTTTAGGTCTTTGGTCCATTTAGAGTTTATTTTTGTGTATGGTGATAGGTAGAGGTTCTGTTTCAATCTTCTGCATGTGATCAGCCAGTTTTCCCAGCACCATTTACTGAATAGATTATCCTCTCCCCAGTGGTTGGTGGTGGAGGCCTTGTTGAAGATGATTTGCTTGAGAAATTGAAGTTTTGTTTCTGGAATCTCTATCCTGTTCCATTGGTCTATATGCCTGTTCTTCTACCAATACCAGGCTGTTTTGATTATTGTAGCTTTATAATAAGGTTTAAAGTCTGGGAGTGTGATACCTCCTGCTTTGTTTCTTTTGCTGAGAATTATTTTGGCGATTCGTGGTCATTTATGTTTCTATAAGAATTCCTGTATTGTCGTTTCCAGGTCTGAGAAGAAAGCTGCTGGTAATTTAATGGGTATTGCATTAACTCTGTAGTTTGCCTTGGGTAGGATGGACATCTTAACAAGGTTGATTCTTCCAATCCATTAGCATGGAATATGTTTCCATTTGTTTGTGTCATCTTTGATTTCTTTGAAGAGTGTTTTGTAGTTTTCATTGTAAAAGTCTTTCACGTCTCTGGTTAGGAGATGCCAAGGTATTTCTTTTCTTTTCTTTTCTTTTTTTAATGGCTATTGTGAATGAAATTGTGCTTTTTATTTGGGTTTCTCTTTGTTTATTGTT
>CAUYQG010177734.1:0-47067 GCA_963574415.1 Tarsius wallacei
CCCGGCTAATTTTTTGATTTATTGTAGAGATGAGGTCTCGCTTGCCCAGGCGGGTCTCGAACCCGCGGGCTCAGGCAATCCACTCACCTCAGCCTCCCAAAGGCGCGGGATTACAGGCTGAGCCACCAAGCCCGGCTACAAACTATATTTTCAGTGGTGATTGTCTCCTAATCTGTTGGCATCGCCATACCTAAATATAAGACTATCTCAGCAATATTGTGGATTTGGTCCAGACCACCACAGTAAAGCTAATATCTCAATAAAGCAAGTCACATGACATTTTTTTGTTTCCTAGTGCATATAAAAGCCATGCTTACACTATACTATAATCTATTGTGTGAACTAGGACTATATCTGAAAAATGTACCTACCTTAACTTAAAATATGGTAAAAATGTAATAACTTCCATTTGAGCCATTGCGAGGCCTAGTCTTTTTGCTGATGGAGGATCTTGCCTTGATGTTGATGGCTGCTGACTGATCAGAGTGATGTTGGCTGCAGGTTGGGGTGACTGTGGCAATTTCTTAAAATAAGACAACAGTAGAGCTCACTGCATCAATTGATTCTTCTTTTCATGAACGCTTTCTCTAGCATGTGATACTGTTTGATAGCATTTTACTCACAGTAGACATATCAAAATTGGAGGCATCCTCTTAAAACCTGCTGCTTGATCAACTAAGTTTATGTAATATTCTAAATCTTTTCTTGTCATTTCAGCAATATTTACAGCATCTTCACCAGGGTAGATTCTATCCCAAGAAACTACTTTTTTGCTCATTCATAAGAAGCAGCTCCTTACCTGTTAAAATTTTACCATGAGATTGCATCAATTCAGTCACACTTCATGCTGTACTTATGATTCTAGTACTCTTGCTATTTCATCTGCAGTTACTTTCTCTACTAAAGTCTTAAAGTCCTCAGAGTCATTCATGAGAATTGGGATCAACTTCTTCCAAAATCCTGTTAATATTGATATGCTGACCTCCTCCCATGAATCACAAGTATTCTTAATGTCATCTAGAATGGTGAATTCCTTCCGGATTGTTTTCATTTCACTTTGCTCAGGTCCATAAGAGAAGTCACTATCTGTTACAGTTCTAGCCTTGTGAAATGTATTTCTGAGATAATACGACCTGTTGTGTTAGCAGGCATGAAAACAACATTCATCTCTTTGTATATCTCCACTAGAGCTTTTGAGTAACCAGGTGCATTGTCAGCGAGCAGTAATATTTTGAAGGGAATTTTTTTTTTCTGAGAAGTCAGCCTTAACAGTGGGCTTAAACTATTCAGTAAACCATGCTGTCAACAGTTATGCTGTCATCCAGCTTTTGTTGGTCCATTTATGGAGCACAGGCAGAGTAGATTTAGCATAATTCCTAAGGGCTGCCAGATTTTCAGAGTGGTGAGGGTGGTTTCACCTTAAAATCATCAGCTGCATTAGCTCCCTAACAAGAGAGTCAGTCTGTTTTTTGAAGCTTTGAAACCAGGCGTTGGCTGTTTCTTTCTAGCTAGGAAAGTCATAGATGGCATCTTAATTCAATAGAAGGCAGTTTTATCTACCTAAAAAATTTGTTGTGTAGTGTAGCCAGCTTCAGCAACAATCATAGCTAGATCTTCTGGAGAACTTGCTACAGCTTATTCATCAGCCCTTGCTGCTTTACTTTATACTTTTATGTTATGGGTATGGCTTCTCTCTTTCAATATCATGAACCAAACTGCTGGCTTCCAACTTTTCTCCTGCAATCTCCTCACCTCTCTCAGCTTCATAGACTTGAAGAGAGTTGGGGCCTTTCTCTGGATTATGCTTTAGCTTAAGGGAATGTTGTGGCTGGTTTGATCTTCTATCCAGATTTCTGAAACTCTCACTATATCCGTAATGAGGCTGTTTTGCTTTGTTATTGCTTTGTATTCACTGGAGTAGCACTTTTAATTTTCTTCAAGAACACTTCTTTTGCCTTAATGACGTGGCTAACACTTTGACATAAGAGGCCTAGCTTTTGGCCTATCTTGAGTTTAGATGTATCTTTCTCACTAAACTTAATCATTTCTAGCTTTTAAAGTGAGATATGTGTGACCCTTCCACTTGAACACTTAGAAGCTGTTGTAGGGTTATTAATTGGCCTAATTTTAATATTGCTGTGTGTCAGGAAGTAGGAACGCCTGAGGAAAGGGAGAGAGACAGTGCACCAGCTAGTCAGTGAAGAAATCAGAGCACATAACATTTATCAATTAAGTTAGCTGTCATATATGGGCATGGTTTGTGGTGCCCCTAGACAATTACAATAATAATGTCAGAGCCCACCGATATAATAATAATGAAAATGTATGAAATACTGTTAACATTACTAAAATGTGACACAGAGCCATGAAGTGAGCACATACTGTTGGAAAGATGATGCCAATAGGATTGCTCGATGCAGAGATGCCACAAATCTTCAATTTCTAAAAAAACACAGTATCTGCAAAGTATGATAAAGTGAAGTGCGATTAAATGAGATGTGCCTGTGATAGTAAAGCCTATATTTTAAAAGTCTTATGATTAGATTCGGGTTGTGCATTTTTCATAGACATGTTGCAGAAATAAATCTGTTATTCTCGTTGCATAATATTAGTTGGTGCACAATACTGATTTCTCCCATTACTGATGGTCACTTTGCTTGATTAAAGCATTGTCTGCTGGTCTTTTGCACTGTAAAGTGATTTTTTTTGTCCTCTTTGTCATTGTTGAGTGTTTCATGGGGCAACACTTGTAGCTCTGTAAATATTCTGTTCCTCATCAAACTTTTGATTTCTTCTTTATTTATAGATATCAGTATGAAATGAGTTTTCTTCTTTATTCAATTATTTATTTTGATGGTCAAATTTCCAAAGTTTGATCAGTGAGGGTCCCTTAAGCTAGTTTTTGTGTCCTTTTGATGAGCCCAATAATCTTTGAGGATTTTCTTCCTTTTTGGCACAACAAGATATTCTAAGATTATCCCTTATGCTTTCCTTGGTCCAACCCTGGTAACAACCATTTCTTCAAAGAATCCTGCTTCTGTGGTTTGGGTGCAAAATTTGCTCAATGCAATTGAAGTGTCAACGATTGCAGGCTCTCTCAGCAGATGAGCTAGGAAATACTTGTATGGATATGCTCACTTGCCTGCATGTGTGTATGTGTGCATATGCACATGTATATATATGTGTAAATGTGTATAAATGTATACAACATACATTTACATATATAATTGTTTTTATTTCTCTATATGTATACATATACATATATACACATATACATATATACATATATATGTACATATATACATACATATATTATATATATATACACTAAAAATCAAATGTTTAAAGCATAACTTCAATTTCATTCTATCATCACAGCAAGGCTTATTCTCATTTTTCATTTTCCATATTTGTAACTGTCTTTTTCTCCTGTTAGAAGAATGATACCCATTATTCTTAATACATGTACTTATTTGATCAATTTTCCTGTATGTAACCACTCTCCCATGGCCACTAATGCCACACTTGCATGACTTTTTTTTTTTTTAACCATGAATGGCTTGTGATTCTCCTCCTTCCCCCCATTTATACCCTACTCATTCTGCTTAGGTTATGACACCACATGACAGTCCATCCACATAACACGTTTGCATTATAGTTTACACTTATTCAAACATTTTATTTGCTTAAAAATACTGTTGAATATTGATTGTGTTTTTCAAGTGTCAATTGATATGTATCATACCATACCAGAAATGAATGCAAACATGGTCTTCTTAGACTCTGATAATAGGTTAGAGGAATCAAGAATGAACCTTAAGATTTTTTTAGAATTAAAATAATACTTTTAAACTTTTAGATTATTAGAAGTCCAAGGCGTTACCTTTACTAGTTGAGGTGATGAGAGACACTATATTGCTACACTTGATTACATATACTATGCATCAGAAATTATTTCATGGCAACTTACATCTTGGTTTCAATACATAATGATCATATCTACTTCTGGTTAATCTATAAGTACTGTGGTAAGACCATAATGGAAAAGTGGGAATGATTCTTTCCGAACCAAGAAAATGAATCAAGAATAGAGGGACACTTCCTTAACGCAGCATCATCAGGTTAGCATTGGTGGGAAGTAGCCATCTCAAGCCCAGTGGCCATTGATCAGGAGATTGGCAACTAAAATAACTAGACTGTCCAACACCTGACAGATCTCCGTAACTTTCAGAGTCTCTGTCTCTACTGCCTTATCTGTAAATTAAGAGTGTTTATATTGGTTAGGATGCATTTGGCTGTAATGAGCAGAAAACTCTAACTTGTATAAACTTCATAGACATTTCATTATCTGCCATAACAAGGAACTAGTGGTTTAAAGACATCATCAGCAGCTGGTGTGAGTGTACTTGTGTGTGTGTGTGCACTCACATGTATGTTTTCCTTTCCTTACCATTCTCAGCATTTTGAAAAATCAGGTCTTAGGCTAGCAGCCTTCATGACCATAAAATATCAACAGAAATATATATCCTATTGTTACACACAACATCCAATGGAATAAGAGGGACCTTCTATGCAGTTCTCATTGTTATGGAGGAAGCATTTTTCTAGAAGACACTGGCAGAATTTTTCTGTCTTAATGGATAAAATTTTATTATGTGCCTATTTAGAAACCAATCACTAGTTAGGAGAATCAAAACATGATTGCCTTCTGCCAATCATTTTTCACTCTTTGTAATTGGTGCTAAGTCTTATCTCAAAGTTGTGGCTGGAGATAGAAGAACAGATCTTTGTGGGGAGAAAGGTGAGAGGGTTTAAAAGGCAGTACCCATTGAGTAGGCCAGCCAAGCTGTGTCTCCAGACATGCATAACATGACAAGGTCCTTTTCAACTTAAAAAAAAAATTCAGTTATTCCAGTTGGTGGTCTTAGAAAGTTCTCATGACTTTTTGATATAGTCATCTTAATGCCTGACACTAAGGTCGGATACTCAGAAAGTATCCATTGAAACAATGAATAATTGACAATTCCTTAAATCATTATATCTTGTCTTTTTTGCTGTGGTAGGGATTGTTGATTTTTTAAAAGTCATCCTTAGCTATGGACTTATCTGGTGCATCTACCTATGCATTTCATATATTAATGGTAGGATGATGGATTTATTTTGTTTATATATTTCATTTGAATAAAACATGCCGGACTTTTAAGCAATGAAGACTACCTTCCCTTTTATACAGATTTCTTCTAGTTGTTCAGGCCCGAATGTGGCATATGAGTGCACTTTGTTGACCATGACTTGTATTTATCTTCCGCTGGATGTGGTGAGCAAGCATTTGACAATATATAGCAGATATCCGCAGCGTACTTGTGGGAGTCAATTTTGTTTTCATGTCTACCATTGTTATCCATTCACTGAAATACTACATGGATCAGTGTGGTTAAACAAAGCAGTATTAGAGTACAGAAGGGATTAACAAATTATCTCTCTGTATTGCACTTAGAAAGTATCAAATATACTCAGGAAGCATAATAACTGGTTTATAATTCTGGAGTTGGAGGAAGTCAATTTTTTAAGGCATTTACTTTTATTTATGTAAGAAAAATCTTATTCAGTACATCAGCTTCCAGGCATAACTAGAATAAATGAAGTTTTTAGTTTGTTTGTTAATTGACAAACTGATGAAGGCTTTAAAGAATCACAAAGTAAAACATTTAATTATACGTAATACTAAAGCCATTTGTCTATTTAAAAATGATAAAGGCTAAAAATGTGATATTATAAAAATGTTTTTAAAAATTAACAAGATTATTTTCTTTGTATGTCTTTAGTTCCTGCGTAGGATTTTGGGTCTCTAAATATCTATGCACTTCAGTTTACCTACTTTCAATTTAGACAATTTAGATTATCTCTAAATAGCTATGCGCTTCAGTTTACCTACTTTCAAAGTAGTAACTTGTGGCAAATTAATACTTACTAGACTAAATTTATTATGACAACTACAGAAGAAATTTTAAGAAAACGTATTTGTTATGTAGTACTTTTCTAATACAAATATTTTGAATGGTATGAGTATAATTTTTTAAAACCTACTTATCTCAGATGTTCTTGCATGGATGGCTGCTA
Source organism: Tarsius wallacei (assembly GCA_963574415.1). Taxonomy (NCBI): domain Eukaryota; kingdom Metazoa; phylum Chordata; class Mammalia; order Primates; family Tarsiidae; genus Tarsius; species Tarsius wallacei. Next base: position 6,121 of record CAUYQG010177734.1, read on the forward strand.
TAATTTAATAGGTTCTCCTTTTCAAATTAGTGAAAACCTAAAGACACAGATGAGCCAAACCATATGAATGTTTGGGACTAGCAAAAAAAAAAAAAAAAAGCTAAATTCAGTGAAAGTTTTCCAGTGTTCATTTTACTGACTTTTCTGTAGCATTTGAACTGTTGACAAATCCTTCTTTGATAAACAGCTCTATTTTTCTTACTTCTGTCACCACACTCTCTTTTGGACCTCCTCTTACCTTTATGATTGCTTCTTTTTAGCCACCTTCTCAATATTCTTTTTTTAACCTTATTCCCATATGAAGGAGGCCAAAAAAACCCTGAAATTATCTTTTGAAAGGCAGACCCCACTAGTATAGGCTTCCCCCACTAGGTAAGTGTTCTAGGAACCAATCAGCATCACTGTACCAGCTAGTGTTGTGTGAAAGCTGCCTTGTGAAGAAATACCTGGAGTTGTGGGAAACAGGTGACTGGTTCTTCCACCATGACGACACACCTGCCCACACTGTGCTGCATGTTTAACACTGTGCTGAGTGTTTAACAGTTGTTTTTTTGTTTTGTTTTGTTGTTTTGAGTTTGAGTTTCAGTCTCACTCTTGTCGCTAGGCTGGAGTGCCATGACACACTTATGGCCACTGCAGCCTCGACCTGCTGGACTTAGGTGATCCTTCTGCTTCAGCCTTCCAAGTAGCTGGAACTACAGATCCACTCCAGTTTAAGTTTTTGACTAAAAATGTCATGACCCCCATGCCCTCTACCCTCCCTATTTGCCTGATCTCCCCCCAAGAGATTTTGTTTCCTGGATGATAAAAGTTCTCAAAGGGAAACATTTTGCCAATGTGGAAGAGGTGAAACAAAAGACGGCAGAAGCACTAAAAAAACATCAAAATTGAGGAGTTCAAAAACTGTTTTGAGCAGTGGAAAAAGCGTCTCAATGGGTGTATTGCATCAAATGGAGAATACTCTAAAATCAGACTCAAGTTTAAACATTTAAGAATAAATACACATTTTTAAATAAATCCCAGGTTTTTTTAGGTCCCCTCTTGTAAATGACATTGGTTTCCACACACTTAATCCTCTGCATCTCTCACTTGGTAATTTCATTCATTTTTGATGTTTCAGGTGCATCTATAAATGATTGTTCTCTACCTACTTGATCTAAAATAGTTTGCATGAACTCTAGATCCAAGATTCTCCTTAGCATCTCCATCTGGATGTTCCCTGGGCATCTTAGAGTCAACATGCCTAAAAATTGATGTGTCTCTTAACCCCATCCCAATCAAACATTCTGCATATATTTCTTGTTTCAGCGATGGTCACCTCTATGCTTTCAGTTGTTCAAGCCAGACACACTGTACATTCTCAATTTCTAATATCTTCCTCAGCTTTAAAAACAATAAATTAAACAAATTTCACTGATGGTGCTACCTTAATATTACTGAAATATGTCTGTTCACTTCTTTCCATTTTCTATGTCCCTCTTTTATTTGAGGCCTCTATTGTCTCTTCTTTGGATCAATGAGAACTTATCTTCTAATTGATTATTTTGTTCCTTTTGAACTTTTTCCTCCTATCCAGAGAGATCTTTACAGAAAGTAGTTGAATCATGATGCTTCTTCATCCAAAACACTTCAAAGTCATAGCCTGAAACCTAAAAGCAAAATGATGTGTGAGGTACATCATATTATGGCACTGCCTGCCTATTTAGTCTATTTAGTTTCAACTATTGCCACTTTTTACCTCATAGCCTAAGCTCCAATCATGCTGAGTTACTTGGCGTTTCCTAAATGTGTCATTCCTTTCTTCTCTGAGCTTTTATTTAGGTTGCAACTCTGCTTGGAGCATCTTACCACTCATCTCTATCTGATGCAGTTTTATTTGCTGTTCAGGATTTAGTTGAGACATTACATCTTTTGGAAAACTAAGTTAGACCTTTCTCTTCTACTCCCAGTCCAAGACGTGTTAGATGTGTCTTAGCACCCTAGCTTTACTTGGTAGTAAACACTTGTTCCACTGTGTGAATGAATGACTTAATGACCTTTTAAATCTTATAACTCTTTATAGAAAATAACCAGTGAGTCTTATCTACCTCCTATGACATTTATGTGTCCGGGTATGACAATCACTAATCCAAAGGGACAAGTAAATTATACTCAGATCATATCACAGGGTATCAAATGACACATTCATAGGAAAGAATACCTTTGTTCTATATTAATCTGATGAATACTAAATTATTAGTTAAAACAATTACTTCCTATGGTAGTACTAAAAAAGGTTACATTTTATCTACCTTGTGACTCTGGTAACTTCTCAGAAATGTAGCTTAAAGTTATATTCACATATACTGCTATATGTCAAAAATATGCTTTGTGTTCCCTTTAAAATTGATTTCCGTCCTCAAGAATTCATATGTTTTATTCCATTGTAGCAATTTCTTTTGTACTGGTATACATATTCTCAATTAAAGTAAAAATGTAGCATTTCTCTTTTCTCCGATTTGGTTAATCTTTGTTTTGGATAACAGGCTAAAATCAAGGTTTTCAACCATTAGAATGAAATTGGGTGACTTCCCTTTTGCAGTAAAGAATTCACTATATACCCAATGTATTTTCTAAACATTCAGTTTTGATTCTAAGCACTTAAGGCAATATGGTTTGATTTTTTTATATACGTAGTTTTATTTTTATTAACTCATTGATTTTTGCAAAATTTTCGTTTGCTTTCTTGGGCATTTGGATATTTAATTGCCTTAATTTCCTATTTATTCTCTTTTGGTAGTAAGTAACTGTTTCTCTTTCAGGGAGGCATGTGTTCCAAATATTTGTTGATGCAAAACAAACAACCCCTATCTTAATCATACAAAATGAAAATCATTTTATGCTCACAGATTACATGTTTCAGAAATCCAGAAAGGGCACAGTGAATGTCTTAATTTGTTTTATGCTGCTATAATAGATTACCACAGACCTGGTAATTTATAAAATACATTTCTTGGTAATTTATAAAATTTATTTGGCTCACAATTCTGGAGGCTGGGAAGTCCAAGATCAAGGGGCTGCATCTGGCAAGGGCCTTCTTGCTGTGGCATAGCATGGCTGAAGGGCAAGTAAGCTCAGGAGACAGAGAGAGGAAATTGGGCAGAACTTCTACTTTTTTCAGGAACCCACTTTCAAGATAACTAATCTACTTCTGAGATGATGGCATTCATCCATTCATGAGGGTAGACATCTCATGACCTAAATCACCCCTTAATGATCCTACCTCTTAATATTGTTACAGTGGCATTTAAATTTCAACATGAGTTAGGGGATATTTAAATCATAGCTATGCGGATGGCTCATTTGGGACTTCAAGTGGAAAATTTCAAAGAGAGATGATAGTTGGGGAATGGATTAATTTCTAGGCTTCTTTACTCATATGTGTAGTGGTTGATGTTGATAGTTTGGGCGATTTTAGCTAGGACTATTGGCCAGAATGAGATGAGACATCCACATGGGTTAGACTGTTGCTCCTCACAGTGTGGTGGCAGGATTCAAAGATGGAAGGTTCAAAACAAAACCAAAACCAACCAAACAAAGAAACAAAACAAGGTAGAAGTGCATGGTATTTTTATGATGTAACCCTGGAAATTTGTAAAGCACCATTTCATGTATTCTACCTGATGGATGTGCTCTCAAATGTCAGCTGAGACTCAAGGGCTGGAGATTTAGACTTCATCATTAGATGTCATGTTGTAAGAAAAGTATGTGAGATGAAGTATACTGCAGTGACTCTCTTTGGTTATTACAATGTTTCAGCATACATTCACAATATAGCTTCTGTCAGTAGTAAATGTAACGTTGTGATTCTCTTGAATTCTTTAATTTTAGCTTTGTCAAAGGATATTTAAAAACCATTTCTAAAGCCTATATTTAGAATTACAAAAGTAATAGATATTCATTAAGAAAAACCTGAAAAATATGCAAAAGTAATAAAGTAGAACTGTGTACCATGGTTTACTTAACAAGTCTCTAATGTCTACGGTTTTTAAAAATTTGTCAGTTATTTTAGATAATGCCATAACATTTTTTTCAAAAATCTGTATTTCTTGATTCCCATGATATATCTTTCTAGAAGTATAATTACCGCAACAACGAGGCTTATAATTATTGCACAAAAAATAGCCTTAAACCATAGTCAGACTGTATTTTTATTCATAAATTGATTAATAATTTGATGGCAATATTATAGACATCTTACCCCAGGTATTCAAGAAAAACCATTTTAATAATGTTTGTTGTCATTGTTTTTCTATATCAAATCTAAGAGCTACTGTCAAAGAACAGTTTTAAGAATAGAAATAGGATAGAGGTAATTATTTCTATAGAACTAATCATTCCTGTAAAAATACCCATGACTGCTAGATGGGAGAAATACCTTTGGTCCAAAGGAATAATTAAACATTAATTCTGAGCATAGCATACCTTAACCCAAGGTAAGTCCCTTCTGAACTAACTGCAACTGCTTTTAAGCCTCATTATTTAATCATTGTGGGAAAAATAATACAGTAGTAGGAGCACTATAACTGTATAAAAGTTACAGAATCTTTTCTAAAAAAAGTTTCTCTAAGTATTTTATGACTAACGTAAATGATGCCTTTATTTTTTTCATGAATATCTTCAACTATTTTGCATATTATGTTATAGAAGGCTTAACATTTTGAGCTAAAAAGGAAGGATTTATACACAGTACAGACAGTTCCCAACTTAGGGTGGTTTGACTTAGGATTTTTTTAACTTTACGATGGTGAGAGAGCCATGTGCCTTCAATAGAAATTATACTTTGAGTGCCCAACAACCATTTTGTTTCTCACTTTCAGTACAATATTCAGTAGATCCTATGAGATATTTGACATTTTATTATAAAATAGGCTTGTGTTAGATGTTTTTGCCCAACTGTATGGTAGTGTTAGTGTTCCGAGTATGTTTAAGGTAGGCTGGGCTAAGTCATGATGGTCCCTAGGTTAGATGTATTAAATGTGATTCAACTTATGATATTTTCAACTTATGATGAGTTTATCGGGATGTAATGCAATTGTAAGTTGAGAAGCATCTGTATTTGTAGTTTAACTTCAGTTAATTTTAGAGTTTGATAAATCATATAAGAAAAATGGCAAACTGATCTAAAATTGCAACTTGTAAGAACAATTTGCCTAATGGCAAATTGACCTAAAATTGCAAATTGTAAGAAAAATTTTAATGTTGCTGAAATCTCATTGGCTTACTTCTGACATACTTGAAAATGTTTTGAAACCTTGTATAGAATAGAAATGTCACATCGTGGGGAAGGTATTTTATACCGTTGTAGCTACTCCTGTATGTGTCAACTCAAAATCAGTACTAAATTTAGGACATACCATGTGAACTTAAGAATATACTTTAATCTGTCAAGTACCATCCCTAGAAACAGTAATAAAACATCATGCTCAGAGATTTTTTAGTAGGTACCTGTGCCTCTCACCAATAACATAGGAATAACAGTGCTGGATGAAGCATTATAAGGTCTAGGTTCTCTCTGTGTGCAGTCATTTAACCTCTTTAAATTTTAGTTTCTTAACTGTAACATGAGGAAGTGGACTAGAGTGATCTCAACCTTCTAATAGATTTTGTGATCATGGTTTGATTTGTAGTTGAAAGTGAAAGCTGAAAACTGGCAATCTGAAATTCATTAAGAGATATTAATTTTATATGCACAGAGGAAGGTGATGAAACATTTGAGCCACATTCCTCTGTAGCTTGTCTCCGAGGTTCCTACCTGAGAAGTAGTTTATGTAATCTTCTGATCATTCCACCCAATTAGCTATTTATGCGGCATTTAATACTAGTGCCTAGTTTCCTGACAAGGGAAGAAAAAAATAGTATCACTTACATTAAAAAATATATCAGACAAACTCTAAGGAAATGCTTATTTGCACAGAACTTTTGAATTCTTTACTACTGTGTGTATAATACACTGCAAATCCACTTCTGTAGCTGTAGAACTACCTCTGATATTTAGTGGATAAATCAAATATCTTATAATGTCTATCTCAACCTAGGAACAGTTCTCCAGTTTCCTTGCAAGAACTGATGTTACAAATTACAAATTCTGTGCCTTCCTTTAGTCATTTTTGATTCTTTAGGAGAAGGGAAAGGAAACATAAATTTAAATCTCAAAAGAAATGCAAATAGAACACCTAATTAATTATCAATACTTATATATGTTTTTAAACTGATAAGAACAGATCTTATACTTGATCTTAGCAGAAAGAATGAGAAGTGATTATATTTTTCTTTTTTATTAATGATATTTTATCTCTCCATTCTTATTTATGGGACAAATTGTTAATATTTGCATTTTGACATAGAAAAATGGAGATATGTAGTCAGACTGGGATTTAGATATATAAATTGGTTAGAAAATTTTAAAATTGCTTGTATGTTAAGTATTAAGATGTGCTTCTCATATCTCTTTCTATCTGAATGTGTTAGTGTCATTGAGGGTAGGTGCCACATTAAGCCCTTACATGTCTTCTTATATGTCTTCATATAAGATATATGTTTCTCATATCGTATCTTACAATTTTAAATTAAATAATTGTAGTTAATTTTTGATACTTAAAAATTTTCAGGCCGGGCTTGGTGGCTTAGCCTGTAATCCCGTGCCTTGGGAGGCTGAGGTGAGTGGATTGCCTGAGCCCGCGGGTTCGAGACCCACCTGGGCAAGTGAGACCTCATCTCTACAATAAATCAAAAAATTAGCCAGGTGTGGTAGTGCGCGCCTGTAGTTCCAGCTACTTGGAAGGCTGAGGTGGAAGGATTGCCGGAGCCCAGCAGGTCGAGGCTGCGGTGGCCGGGAGCGGCCGCTGCACTCCAGTCTGGGTGACAGAGTGAGACTCCAACTCAAAAAAAAAAAAAAAAGATTTTCAGTGTAGAGAAGAAAGTGGAAACAAAGATTAAGAAATGAATGATTTAGTGATTTAAATTTAATGAACAATTTTCAGAAATACACTGTCAGCTTTCTGGCACCAAACTTTGCTTGAATTCAAAAGAAACCCTGGGGTCAAAAAAGAGACAACTTCGATTTATTACGTTCCTCCCTGTGACTGCTTGTGCAATCAGCATTACTAAGACAAATATAAAATTATCTCTGTAATTGTACTGCTGTAAAGAATTTGTTTAATTGTTTTCAGCATTTTCCATAGCCTACAGTGAGTGTATCAAGTATTGTACTCAAGAAGTGTTGCAAGGGACTGAGCCATGACTAATTTATTATCTGTAGAAATGCCTTAACACTTAATAAGGTGTTAATTGCATGCAGGTGACACAACTATAGTTGGAAAGATAATTTGGTGCACCTTATCTGAGCTGATGGAAGTGTGCAAAGCATTCAGGTTACACTGGAAAGGCAATTTCTTGCAACTCATCAGCACTTGATAATGGACACTTAGCAGTCTAACTAGTAAGTGTCATTTATTCTATCACCATTAATGAAAGACACCTCAATTAATAGTAAAAGAAAATGGAAGTTTTGCTTTTTAATGTTTTGACTTACTCTCTTTTAAAAAGGTACTGGTGTGACTAACAGGAATATAAATTGTTTATTTAAATGCTTACTATCCCCATCAGTAAGTCAATTAGGAGCTTTATGTGGGACCTATCCTGAATGATGCCAGCATATTCAGATTGAAAATGAAAAATTTGGAGAATCATTCATAGGTCTGCAAGTTTCCAAAAATGAAAATATGAACCAGAGTTAATGTTTGTAGCTGATAGAACTGAGTGCAAAATCATATGATTTTGAATTGCTGTTAAAATCTGCCGTCACACATTAGCTTGACTTGTCACAGGTGTACAACAGAGATAGTATGTTAAAACTATGAAAATTTCAAATGTTGTTTCCTTACTTGGGACTAAGAATCACTCACACGTTTTATGCATCAATCTTATTCAAGATAACAAATGATTAACATTTACAGTGGATCCATATGTTCTAAACCCAAAGAAGTAAATATGAAATGTAAAACATTTGAGTCTCAGAAAATCATTTCAGGATTTTAGGTGCATGTTGCCTTTATCTTTTTGTTTTTCACAGTTTAGTCTCTGGAATAAAATGCATAGTTGATATTTGTATTTTGATTAGTGTCTGTCTCCCTTCCCTCCCCCTTCCCCTTCCCCTTTCCCCTTCCTCTCTCTTTCTCTTTTGTTCTGCTTAAATTATAGAATGGAATTTGGCAAGACTGTAGAGCAGCCTTACAGAATTCTCATATGTGCAAACACTGATGGAATGTTTTGTAGCACAGCTGCACTTGCCTGTTGCAAGACCGTAAAGATCGGCCCTTTTTAAAATTAAACCTTTCAGTGGTGATTAAGTTAACTAATTGTACTAAAATAAATTGTTTAGTGATAGTATAATTTGCAACATTAAAGATGATGTATGACTCATTTAGCTTTGACTTCATTCGTTTGGTTGATGCTGAATTGTCTGTGAGTCATCAATGCGGTGCTTATAAAATATTACTCAAATAATGAAAGTCCTAGATAAAAAGAAAACATTTATGTTCACTGTATTTTACTATTTTATATTTTCTGCCTATGGATAATATGGAAGATTTGAAAAGAGTTGAAAAAGTTGTTAAATAAAGGGTCAAACACATTCTTGAGTGAGGGAATGTATGATTTGGTACAAATCAAACATCTTTTCTAACATTTTACCCTTTCTAACCTCCCATATTTTTGTACATATGACATCTAGCTTACATAGGCATTAAGGATCACCCTGATAGAAAAAAAAAAAAAAATTAAACAGGCAGCCTAAGATGTGTAGTGAACAGGGTGGGAGGGATGGTTTAATGTGAGCTAGGGACACTATGCTAGGATGTAGAGATGTGGTCCTTGTCCTTAGGACCTTTCCAAATTATTTAGTGAGTATATATAAGATAACACACACACGTACACACACACACAAACTGTCAATTGAGAAAGTTAAAAAGCCTCATTTGTGTTACATGAATACACTGCTGCTGTAAGACTTTCTGGAAGGGGTAGCTAGTTTCTGAGTGGGCGATGTGGAAATTTTTCATGAAGAAGGTAATATTTGAGCTGGACCTTGCTATATGGGCAAGGTTTAGATACATTCTAGGTATAAGTAATAAAATTAGAAAAGGCATAATGGAAACACTGGGTAAAATTCATTGGATGGAGAAATGAGAGTTAATTAGGTCCTGGAGCATGACTATGACAGTAGGAAATGGAGAACATGAATTAAAGAAAAGTTGTGAAAGAAGACTTCCTAGATATCTCATATCTGCAATGTGAATGTCTTTTGGTTTACAATGGGTCTAGATTTGGATCCTCAGCTTAGAAGGTCCAAAATGTAATGATTTTACCAGTTTAGCCAGAGGTAATCCTGCTCAGAAAAACTGACAACCAAACACACACACATAGGGAAAAATGAGAAGTCCAATTTATTTTTTGACAACTTGCATGGAAAAATACAACAGCGAGGGGTAAAGTCATTAAAGTCTGCTTAACTTCTGCTTTGTTAGCGATATCTAAATATGTAAAAGATTACCTCATCAGACATCACCTGCTTGGGAGTTTAAACAAAATCACTTTCTTGTTTGATCTGAAAAGCGCTGTCTCAGCCTTATCCCACACCTTAACAGTACCAACGCCTCAAACATTTACTGTTTCTCTTTTCTGATTTTGTCTAAAAGTCCTCACAGCCTATTTAATGACTCACATGTCAGGTTCTCCATCTTGGTTTTCAATTGGATTCCTTCATATAGACTCTTGGGTTGCTGCTGTGGAGGAGAATTTGCTCAAGCGATCATCTCTAATTTGCCTGACTTGGCCAGAATGGCTGCTGAGTTTGCTAACCATCATCTGGTGTTCCCTTAGACAATGCTCTGGTAGTTATCACTGTGCTGCTGCTCTTAACTGGCCTCTGCCCCTCTTGACACTGTTATCACCAGTTGTATATTACTAAACCTTCACAGATATTCTGGACTTCACTGCTTATCCTTTCCTGTTGTAGGAAAATGTGATTCCCTTCTCATGTTTTATTCATATTTAAGAGTTTCATAGGTTTGATGGATAAAAGCTCTTTTTAGTTGTGTTTGCTTTGTTCAACACACACACACACACACACACACACGCACTCACGCATGCATGCAAACATACACATACATGGAGAGACATTTTACTTTCCTTGGGTAGAGAGCCACCATTTGATCAAGATTAGCTCCAAACTACATTACCCCTTCCCCCATCTGTGGCTTTGCTTTTTGTGGTTTCAGTTATCCACAGTCAAATGTGGCTCAAAATATTAAAAGGAAAATTCCTGAAATGAACAATGTATGAGTGTTAAATTTCATGACATTCTGAGTAGAATGATAAAATTTCACACTACCCCGCTCTGTCCTGCCCAGGACGTGAATTATCCCTTGGTGCAGTGTATCTGCTGCCTTCCCATTAGCCACTTAGCTGCCTTCTCAATGATCTGATGGATTGTTGCAGTGTCATAGCTGTTGTGTTCAAGTAATCCTTATTTTACTTAACAATGGCCCAAAGCATAAGAGTAGTGAGGCTGGCAATTCAGATTTGCCAAAGAGAATCTGCCAAGTGCTTTTTTTAAAGGTAAAAGGTGAAAGTGCTAGACTTCATAAGGAAAGAAAAAAAATGTATGCTGAGGTCGCTAAGATCTTTGATAAGACTGAATCTCCCATTCTCCAAATTGTGAAGGAAAAAGAAATAGTGCTAGTTTTACCATTACACCTCAAACCATAAAAGTTATGGCCCGTGTGTGATAAGTGTTTAGTTAATATAGAAAAACCATTAAATTTGTGGGTAGAAGACATGAACAGAAATGTTTTCTGATTGATGGCAACCAGGTTTGGTGCTATCCGTGGTTTCAAGCATCTTCAGGGGTCTTTGAACATATTCCCTGCGGATAAGGGGTAACCACCACTTCCGTCAGACTCTTCAGCCTTCTTGCTGAGTGCAAATCTGCCCAGATTCCTTTATCTGTGGCAAATTAGCTCCGAATGCCTAACCTCTATCCCTGTGATTTAGCTTCTGTTACCTGCCCCAGATTTGTCACATACCTTTTATCTCAGTAGCAGCATGACCTATTTAGAAATTAACATTGGAAACTCTTATATCTCTGTAGCAGGGTGACCCATTTAGAAATTACATTGTATTTTTGTTGTTGTTGTTTTGTTTTGTGTTGTTGTTTTTCCTCTGCTGTAGGGAGAAGACCTCCAATCTGTTCTTGGGACAAGTTTGCACATTTGGAAGAACTGAAGATTATCCAGTATGGCAAAATAAACAGACATTTGTGTGTCTAAGATCAGGGTCCTTTTTATTTCTAAGGAAGACATATGGGCTCTTTTGACTTTCTGAATGCTATAATCTTGACGTTCAGGTAGGTAGTTAAGAACCATTGTCATAGAAAGAGAAAGAGTAGGACAAAAAAAAAGTTTACTGCTGGGGATAGAAACTATAAACTTGAGAAGAGAGATAGTGGTTGCAGGTCCATCATGGCAGAGGTCTGAACCTACTCTGGCTGAGTGGGGTGACTCAGTTGAGAAAGGCTCTGTGTGAACAAAAGGACAGGGCCCATGAGCCACAGCCTTGGGTCCTAGGAGTGGGGTGCATGTCACCAAGATTTTCCCAGAGAAGATAGAACTGCTGGGCCATAGTCCTCCCATTAAGGACCTGGTTTGCCCAAGCAGGGCTTTTCTTGTACCCAGAATTGCAGCTCTAGGCAGGCAGTGGAGACCTAGCATGCAATCCCTGCCCCATGGGGCAGCAAAGTGCAATGGCAGCTGAGGCAGAAATGTCAAGATGCCTCCCTTCTTGAAAGTGAAAGTACCAGATGACCTTTTTACACTGAGTAAGTCCCAGAATCCTTTAACGATCCAGGATGGAAGTAGAAGGCTCCTTGACCTCCTCTCAGTCTGATGGGAGAAACCTCAAGCTGGTTCAGACTAAATGTGAAACATAAAGACGTGGGACTACTTGTCTCTTGAAAGTATTACACAGTTCTCCAAGCCCCATGGAAATTAGTGGGAATTGTCCAACAGATATGCTGAAGATGTTGGTTGTGGTGTGGGTGCATGTATATTGCCTTCACTACATCAGACATGCCAAACTCTTAGTCTTAACTCATTCAGGATCCCTGATTCAATTCTCATAATATCCTGTAGTAGGCGGCTTTATCTCTACTTGGATTGATGCCTGTATGTTATGTTAAGTTTATGTAGAAATAATTAGCAGAAAGTTAAATAATAAGAGGAGAAGTTTTCATGGTCTAAATGACTAATCTAATAATCTTGACAGATTAATGTATCTGTCTTTATCAGAGAATGTCTGCCAAGGTATTTAGAACATAAACATTTATTTTCAGCCACCTTCTTCCATAACATTATGGGGAAATTTGGTCAAATTCTTACTTTTTTATTATTTTTATTTTATTTTATTTTGAGAAAGCATGATTTATTAAGAAGATAGAAAAGCTCCCACAGTAGGAGGGGACTCGAAGGGGTTGCCCCTTACTTTTTAATGATGATGTTTCTATGTTCTACCAGTCTTTCACTTTACTAGCACAGCAAATAACTCAGATGTTTGAGAATTAAATTATTTTTAGAATTACCTTTAACTTCATAACTAATTCAAAGTATTGTCTGGTATGAACAACACATTTACATTGTATTTATTGGGCAGAGTAAAATATAGGAAGGTGTCTATATTTTATGCTAACTTCTACTTCAAATTTTATTTGGGGATTTTTTTTTCTGACTCTTCCACGGAATTATTTTCTTTTATCGTGTCAAAAGTTATTTTGAGGGCTTATGTCTTAGTGGTTGTATGTGTGGTACAATAATTAACAGAAATATAGAAGTTAGGAAAAAGGGCTGATTTTTCAGGGAGGTTTTCTTTTATTTTTAAAAATTTGTTTGGAAGCAGAGAAATAAAACTTTTTATTCGTAGTATGATTGTGGACATAGAAAATTGTAAGGAATTTATTAAAAAATCTACTATGACTAAGAAGTGATTTTAGCAAGTTTCCAGAATATAATACCAGTGTATAAACATCAGCAATCAGACTTCTATATATCAGCAATAAATATCTTTAAATTAAAGTTTCAATATGCCATTCAAAATAGCATCAAGATACATCAAATACTTGGGGACAAATGTGTCAAAATGTACTTAAGCCTTTTGCGTTGAAAACTACAAAATAAAAGAAATTAGAGAAGATGTAAATAAATAAAGAGGTAAAACATTAATGAATTGAGAATTCAACATTGTTAATATCATCAATCCTTCCTAAACTTATCTATTGATACAACACAATGAGGGTTTAATATAGATATATTGAGACTGAGATTTTGGTGAGACAGCCAGGTGAAATTATCTAGTAGAAATCAGGAAATGGTGAGGTGAATACCTGTGCATTTAGGAGACACTTAAGTAGGACTTTGAATTGAAGACTGAAGAGTACAAGACAGCTGAGCAGGAAGGGAGTTAGGGGTGTCTTGGGGGATGGGAAGGTGGCACTCAAGCAGCATTGATTTCTTCTCCCAGTTGGCTTTTTCTCTAACTCACTAGCCAAATTTCTGCAAGCACAGCAGCACCAAGAAAATGAAACTCGACAACCTTCACATTAAACAATTACTGCTTCTGGTAAATCAATCGAGCCACCTGTCATGATTTTTGCCCAGGAGGAGCAATAATCCCCATCAGAGAACAGTTCAGGAGCCTGTTAGGGAAATACTGTCACCTCATTTTCAAAACAATTCTGGCTCCATACGACAAAACCCATGACCAAAAATGATAAAACCACCTCATCTCATCCAAACTACCAGAGTAAGCCGTATCGATGATTCAGAAGAAAGAAGTAAATCTGTGCAGGGAGAACTCGTCAATGTTTAATTTTTTTAAAACTGTGATATATTCGATCCTTTTGATAGCACCGAGTTAAAATTCATAATGAAGTTATTACACACACACACACACACACACACACACACACACACACAATGTATCATTTAGTCTTGGGAATAATAACTCTTACCAAAGGGACCTATCTGTCAACAAAACAGGACTTCCAAAGGATTTCCCTTATGAACAGTGCCCTTAGAGCATGGAAACTAGGGAGAGATTGCTAATGTTGCTGTTTTCCTCATCAAGTTTCTAAGACTCTCTCTCTATGCATCATCCATTGTGGCTGATAAAGTCTATAACTATTTCATAACCTAAACTAAAACCTCAGTGCTCATATCAGAATTACTGTGTCACTAACCTAAGACTTTTTATTTAGATTTTTAAAAAAACTTTTAAGTGCATTCTAAGTTCCAGGAATGAGTTAAAGAAATACTCATGAACTTCTTGCATACCTTCCTAAGCCATAATTAAAGACTTTGTGAGTCTGGATCCTTCTATACTGGTCATTTCTTTGCTCATATTCTTTTAGATACACCACTTGTTCAACATCCTCTTAAATATATCCATGTCCTTTATTGTCATGCATATAATCTTTACTTTTCTCAAACAGATTTCAAGTGCTTTAAGAACTAACAGATTTAATATTCCATATAGTTTCTAGCTAAGTCTGAGTAAACGTTCAGTAAAAGATGGAAATGAATCAAAATAAGTTTATAAGGTATAAGCTCAGTTTATTTGTATTCATATGATCTCACATGTGTTTCACAAGAAAATAGCTGACCTCAAATATATTTTAATAAATAGTCTCATTACTTAAAATATACATCTGAAATGATACAGGGTTAGTTACTGTATGATTGGAAAGAGTCACTCATGGGCACTCCTTATGTGTGTGTGTATGTGTGTGTATGTGTGTTACAATATTGACAATAACAAAAACTAAAGATTATGGTGTCTGTCATTCACTCGCTAGTAGAAATAAAAATTACTACAGAAAGAAAATATTATGGATCACTGACTAAAAAAATGAAAGCAAATTTAGAAAAGGAAGTGATAGGCAAGTTATTTTCTCTAACTATAGTACTTAATTTGCATATATGCCAACTAGGAATTTTTGTAATTCAGGACCTATACATGCTTTCCTATCTATTTTAAAGTCAAGATGCCTTGAAACCTGCCAAATTACTCTAGTTTAGTCTAACTTGAAGCAATATAACTGATAATTTGGCTTGACTATGAGTCCAAAGTTTATTTTCTGTTACGAAGAACATAATATAAAGCTGATGTTCTCAGACTTCTTCATTGAACTCCAAGATTTATCTCAATATGTTCCTTCAGAATGAAACTCTGGCAGACCTGTTAAATGTGTATCTATCTGAACACTTCCAAATTTATATGACTCTAAGACATGAAAACAAGAGTAGAAAAGGATGTAAAATCACTATCAAATATCAACATCAAAACCTGTCACTATCTAGGATAGACTCTTATTATTTCACATCAAAAGCACTATTGAAGGCAAAAGAGAACACTTTTATTGACTAAAATTTAAACTTGCTTTGAGAATTTCATCAGAATAAATTTTCTTGGAAATCTTTCCATTTTCCGAAAAAATATCTTTGTCTCTAATCTCTTCTGATTAAGTCAGGAGCAGGGCAAGTCAGACTGGGAAGCTGTTTGTTTTCAACTCACAGGTTACTTAGGTAAGGAGTGAAAGCTGAAAATGACTCCACAAAGCCTTTATTGCAGCTCTTTTATATGAATATGGGTTTTCACATGCCATGAAATTTGACCTTCTATTTTCAACCTGTCAGTTCTAGATTTCTGAGTACATGGGACAGTTGAATTGAGAAGAGAAGCCAGGTCACTTAATATATGGGTAGTACTATGAAAAAGGCAGAATGATAATCAATCTTTGTAGATGGGAGGATAAGCTGCTGTGGATTTTTAAAGGACTTCTCATAATCTGTGGTATTAGAAGACTCATTATATTGTATTATAACAAATACATATATGTATTTCCTTATGGTTGTAATATTACCCGTGTTGAACAGAAATAGGCTTTTACATTTGAGGTTTTATAAGACCCTGGTCTAATTCTCTGTACACATCAAGTAAATAGTCACATTTATTGTATGATTTTAAGAGACTCAAGGAAGTTCATCTCCTAAAGATGTTTTTATAGCCAATTTTGTATAGTTTCCTGAACCAATGTTCTAAAAGTCATATCTAACTTTTACTTCTTCTTTCTCTACCCTTCTCTTATTCAGCAACCTACTCCTACCATTCAAATTACCACTACTCCTGTCCTACACCAGTTCTTGTCATATCTTGTACAAACTTTTCTTATAACTTTTTTCTTTAATAATTCTTTCTTAACTTTCCTTTTTTCTCAGCATTTAAGAACATGTTTCTTGACTCATAGAAAATATAATATAGTGTGTATCAAAGTCTAAAGCTTAATCCTATAATGAACAACACCAACCCTAGACTAGAACTGTGAACTAATTTTAGCTCTGCGTCATCTAGTCATCTAGTCATGTGCCCCTCTGTTACCCTATATCCTTCTTCTCTCTGAGGTAAGAACTCTCTTGAATGTTGTATCTAGTATTTCCTTGATTTTCTTTTTTTTTTTTTTTTGAGTTGGAGTCTCACTGTGTCGCCCAGACTGGAGTGCAGTGGCCGGGAGCGGGCTCAACCTCGACCTGCTGGGCTCGGGCGATAATTCCGCCTCAGCCTTCCAAGTAGCCGGAATTACAGGTATGCGCTACCACGCCTGGCTGATTTTTTTAATTTATTGTAGAGATGAGGTCTCGCCAAGTTGCCCAGGCGGGTCTCGAACCCGCGGACTCAGGCATTCCACTCACCTCAGCCTCCCAAGGCGCAGGATTACAGGCTGAGCCACCGAGCCGGGCTTGATTTTCTAAAAAAACTACTTTTATTACAAATAGTCTTTTAGTTTGTCTTCCTGCCACTATGGAGACTAAAATTTCAAAATTTCAGTTAGGAAGAATAAACTCAAGAAATCTATTGTACATCATGGTGACTATAGTTAACAACAATGCATTATATACTTGAACATTACTAAGAGAGTAAATTTTAAATGTTCTCACCAAAAAAAGTTTGTGAGGTAATACATATGTTAATTGACTTGATTTAGCCATCCTACAGTGTATACATATGTCAAAACATTACATTGTACACAATAAGTATACACAATTTGTATTAATTAATTAATTAATTTTTTGAGTTGAAGTCTCACTCTGTAGCCTAGGCTGGAGTGCAGTGGCACACTCACGGCCACCGCAGCCTCTGCCTGCTGGACTTAGGAGATCCTGCCGCGTCAGCCTTCCTTGTAGCTGGAACTACAGACGCACACCACCATGCCTGGCCACAATTTGTGTTAATTTAAAAATATTACTAAAACAAGAAAAATCAATAAAATGGCCATATATGTGTGACTATATTTGTGGACTTTCTATCACTTTTCCTATATGTTTAAGTTTTGCTACTACCTTATTAATTATGTAGCTTTATAGTAAATCTTAAAATCAAGTAGTTAATTCTTTCAACTTTGTTCTTTTAAAAACTTACTTTGGCAATTCTAGGTCATTTGCGTTTTGTATAACTTTCAGAACCAGCGGGTCAGTTTTAATAAAAAAACCTTTGGAAATTTTCATTAGGATTGTGTTGAATCTCTAGGTCAGCTTGGAACCAGATGCTCTTTTAAAACTTAAATGCTTCTGTAAATGATAACAACAAATTGTTGGTATTATAGTGACCATGTGAATGAGAGAGACTTAGCGATTAAATCTGAAAAGGTCTAGCATGTATTTACTACCTTACTACTTCCATATTTCTATAATTTTGCTTAGAGGTAGCCTCAACTAAAATTTGAATAATTTTTTTCTCTAAGAGAACAAAAACAACAAAAGCTTATCTGTACCTAAGATCCTAACTTATAATGAAGTATATTTTGCATTCATTTCCCCCCTATTCTAAAGAAAAACCACACAAGGTATCTTCGTACACAAAATATCTATGCTTGTTTTTAAAAACTACTATTTCCATGTGCAAACAGCCCAGCATTTAGAACTACAGGTTACTAGGTATTGGGGAAGTACCTTTCACTTGGAACCTTATCCTTTCTGCATACTTAACCATCTACTGATGATCAAAGGAAGTATTTTCATGATTTAGACAGTAACACATCAGAAGAGCTGCAACCACTTTCAGAACTACTCAGAGAGGTATTTTACCCCAAAGGAGATTTCAGAAAACCTCAGAGGACAAATGCATGGAACTCTAGCTACTTGAAATTTTTCTTTGACCTTTTAAAGGGCTCATATTTTCCTCCATCTGCTTTTGTTTGTTAATCACAGAGTTATTTCTGTATTTTTGGGTTTTTTTGGTGTTTATTATGTTCACATGGACACTTTTTATTTCAAACAAAATTTTGTATCACTCCTAGAGTATATTAAAAATAGAAAAGTGCTATTCAAAAGCTGTTATTCATGGAAGAATCCAAGAATGCATTTTGTCATGGAACTGAGATAATGGCTGAATGAAAAAGCCATTCTTCCTACTAGTTAGATATGTAAGATATTAAACTCTATACCTGGAAATATAGACTTTATTTTAAGATTTACTTATTTTATTTTATAATCTTGGAATCATTCTATTTGCCTTAGGAAGGACACTTGGTTCTCAGTTCCAAGATAGAGATGTTACTTGTAAAGGCTCCATCCAACTCTCAATGGAAGATAAGAGTTATACACACTCTACCTCTCAAAATTGGTTTATATTCTTACTCACAATTCAATTTTTTCCAATAGTTATTGCCACAGTATTTTGTTTTATTTATTTATTTATTTTGATTCAGAGTCTCACTCTGTCGCTCAGGCTGGAGTACAGTGGCACACTCACAGCCACCGCAGCCTCGACCTGCTGGGTTCAGCCTTCCAAGCTGCTGGAACTATAGGCGTGTACCACCACACCCAGTTAATTTTTTGGTTTATTTTGAAGATGAGGTCTTGCCATTTTTCCCAAGCTGGTCTCAAACTTGTGGACTCAGGCAATCCTCTTGCCTCCACCTCCCAAAGTACTGGGATCACAGGCATGAGCCACCATGCCCAGCTGTTTTTTGTCTTAACTATAGTAGCAGTGCTAATTTATTCAAGAATATATGTTTAGGCTATAAAAGGTAAATAGATTCAGATTCTTGCACAATTATCATCGATGAAATGCAAGGAGGTCTAAGAATCTAAGATCAACCCTCCTCCCCAGTCAACACCAAATCAGTTAACTCTGTCTAAACTGAGATTTAAAAATTGGAATTTTGTCACAATTTCTAGAGAAGTTTCACAAATTCTTTTTCTTTCTCTTTTTTTTTTTGAGTTGGAGTCTCACTCTGTCGCCCACACTGGAGTGCAGTGGCATGCTTCCGTTCACTACAGCCTCGACCTGCTGGGCTCCGGCTATCCTTCCGCCTCAGCCTTCCAAGTAGCTGGAACTACAGGTGCGCGCTACCACGCCTGGCTATTCTTTTTTTTTTTTTTTTTTTTTTAATAGAGATGTGGTCTTGCTGTGTTGTCCAGGCTGGTCTCGGAGTTCTGGGCTGAAGCAATCCTCCTACCTCGGCCTCCCAAAGTGCCAGGATTATAGGCATGAGCCACCGCACCCAGCCAAGTTGTACAAATTCTTATATCATTTTTTTCTTAATACTAGTCACATATGTTACATATAGGTGTTACATACATACAAACAGAGAAAGGGAAAGAGAGGAGATAGAGGAAGAGGGAGAGAGAGAGAGATACAGAGAGAGAGAGAGAGAGAGAGAGAGAGACCCAGAGAGAGAGAGACCCAGAGAGAGAGAGAGAAACAGACACCCTGTTGATTTATTTTTACTCTTTTTTGTTTGAGATCTAACCACTTTTTAACTTTCAGATATGCTAAATCATACTCTTTCATTAATACACTTAGACCAAAATTACCCAGTATTCAATGCATGGTTTATTCTGACACTAGCATGTGAGGATACCAGGACATGAAAGAATCAACAACCACAACTGTTGCCCTTTTTGTGTCCTGTCTTTTCACAGGGTTTGTTCTCTCCTTACAGCTCTTAGTAGCCTCTGGAGCTGCTAGAACGTTACTTACCATCTCACATGCACTCTAGAGAAGGAAGGAAACTCTCATGGCCTAGTGTGCATCCCACACGCCAGGTGCTCTGTTAGGCACATTATGCATGTGAGTCAGTGTTACCCAGTGATATGTGCACACCTGAGGGCACACAGATAATTCTAGGTAGGTGATCACATCATTGATTGTCTAGACTGGGACATTTGTGAATAAAAGGAACATCAGTAATAATTACACCAGGACAACAGAAATAAACTGTTCAGGCAGCCAAAAAAATTTGACTTCCCTCATTTTAGGAGAAATGTATTTATCTTTTTGATGCTTTCTATTTATGGTAAGTAATCATTATGATAATGACACAAAGTTTTCTTTTGAAATGTGTTTAAGGAAAAAAGTAGTAAATAATAAAATTGGTGTTAGCTATACTCAATAAAAACTGTGAAACATTTTAAGAATGAGTGAGTGAGGTTTGGGAAATGCTCCATAAATTGCAACAAATCTGTGGGAAATGTTAGTGTCTTTTTTTTTTAATTAAGAATAGGCTAGAAAAGTCAAGAAATTTACTCAAGATTATACAAGCAATAAATGGGTGAATTTAAGCCCAGTAATGTATGACTCACAAATCCATGTTTTTTGAGGTTTTTTTCTTAGTAGGAGCTTTTATTCTTTATTTTAGCCAAGGCTTAAGATTTTCCCTATATCTCTTAAATTGAAAAAAGGTAGAAAATTTTCTGGTCAAGTTTAAGGTAGATTTGGCGTAGGTAAGTGTAGTTTGCTGTTTTTTTGTCTGAGGTGGTTGGGACTTGAACTGATCTTGGACCTTGTAAATCTGCAGGTTCTTCAAGATCTTCCTCAATTACTGTATTTTCTCCAGTCTTCTCTGGAGTCCAATTCCAGAGAAGGGAGATACTTCCTTGTCTGGTCTGCAGAGAGGACTGTTTGGGGCCTTACATCATGCTGCTTAATCCTTCTCTTATCCAGAGGACACAATATCTTATGGAAGCCACTGAAGGTACTGTAGTACCTGTAC
This sequence comes from Tarsius wallacei, assembly GCA_963574415.1. Classification (NCBI taxonomy): domain Eukaryota; kingdom Metazoa; phylum Chordata; class Mammalia; order Primates; family Tarsiidae; genus Tarsius; species Tarsius wallacei. The sequence goes on from CAUYQG010177734.1 coordinate 27,263, forward strand.
AGGCCAGGGGTACCCAACTTCCAGGCCGTGCTGTCAGATCAGCAGTGGCCTGCCCATTCTTTCATTTACCACTTCTGTCCATGCCTCTTTTTTTTTTTCAATATAATTAATGGTGAGTTGTATAATTATTTCATAATATATTACAATGTAATAATAATAGAAATAAACTGCACAATACGTGGTATGTGTTTGAATGATCCCCAAACCAATCCCCCCTCACCCCTACACCCTCACCTCCTGCCATGTGTGGAAAAATTGTCTTCCACGAAACCAATCCCTGATGCCAAAAAGGTTGGGATTGCTGCTATAAACTGAATGTTTGTGGCTCCCCTCAAATTCATTTGTTTAAACAGAACCTCCAGCGTGGTGGTACTTGTGATTTGCCTGCTCTCTTATAATAGCAACATTTCTGATTTTCCAATATTCCTTTTGCTATTCTCTTTGCTGCTTTTGAGATGCTTTAAGGCAATAACAGCATTTATTTATTTAGTTTTCAAATTCATTGTCTATAAATTACACCTGGTAGCATGACACCAAACATTAGTCATCCCTTTGGGAAATGACTAGGTCATGAGGGTGGAGCCCTTATCAGTAGGATTCATGCACCTATAAAAAGACCCCAGAGAAGTCCCCTGTTCCCACTGACATGTGAGGACATCGTGGAAAGACTGCCACCTGTGAACCAGGGAGCTGGGCCTCACCAGACACTTAATCTGTTGGCACCTTGGTCTTGGTCTTCCTAGCTAGCCTCTAGTACTGTGAGAAATAAATGTTCATGATTTATAAGGCACCCTGTCTATGCTATTTTTGTTATAGCAACCCTAACTGACTAAGACAATGGGAATCTTTCTGACCTATATGATTTGACCAAAGTATAAGTAGTATTTGATATTTGAAGCCGATTAATCGTTTGAAAACCACATCTTTATTATGCTCACTTAAGACAGTAATCTTCAATCTTTGTGATCAGATGTGTGCAACTTCACTCAAAAACAAATTTTTGAATGCTTTCATATCCAAGCACCTTTTTTTTTCTTTTTTGACTTGAGGTCTGACTCTGTTGCTGCGGCAGGGGTGCAGAGGCATGATCATGGCTCACTGCAGCCTCAACCTACTGGACTCAGGTGATCCTTCTGCTTCAGCCTTCCAAGGAGCAGGGTCTGCAAGCACACACCAAATGTTTTGATTTTTTTTTTTTTTTTTTTGTAGAGACAAGCTCTCACTATGTTGCTCAGGCTGGTCTCATACTCCTGAGCTCAAACAGTCCTCTCACCTTGGCCTCTCAAAGTGCTAAGTTTACAGGCACTAGCCATCATGCCCAGCAATATCTCAGTACTCTTCTAAAACTTGAGAAACATCAATAAAGAAAACAAACAAAAAGATACAAAAAGTCAGTGAGAAGTAAATGCCTAAAGATATTTGAATATAAACCCCACAAGTCTGTATATTAAATATTAATAAAGTTTTACTATTTTCTTAGGCAAAATACATATAAGCATTAAGTTCTTATTTTTTTCCCCTCATTCAAGTAGATGATCTTGCACATCCCACTTTGGAAACTGTCTACAGGACAGTAACTTTCTACAGAAACCAAGTGGCCCCGGTGGTTGATGCCATCTTTTCTTGAAGTGTGTAACATTAACTCCATCTCTCCACCACTACCTAAATTTTCCTGTTTCAAAACTAAACTGCCTTTTGGGTCCCTCATTAGGTTCCTGTTTTATAACTAAGATATGTACTCTGGGAAACAGTTAACAAATGGTCGAACAGTTCTCAGCTCCTCAAATGAGGAAAGCTTTCCTAACTCAGGTTATGAGCTGGTAACTCAGGTTACCAGATCAATAGGTGATTTTGAGGAAAAGAGGCAATTCATTATTCAGTTATCACTTTTAATTCTTCTCTGCCCACATAGCCCAAGCATTACATTTTATAAAATAAACTTAATATGTGGTAACTATAAAAAGAAAACATTGAAAAGGAGTATCATTCCTATACGCCATGAATATTTCAAACTGAAATGGGGACTAGATATGTGAAATAAATGAGAACCAACTTGTCCATTGACAATCATTGCTATTTATTCCACAACACATTTTACTGATAATCCTTAAAGTGCAAAACGCTATAGAAGAATCTTGTGGACAAGATAGAAGACTTAGCTGGAATCCCTGTCTTTTGAATTAACTGTTTTATTCCAGATTGATTTTGTCTACTCTCTTATAATAGCAACATTTCTGATTTCCCAGCATTCCTTTCACTATTCTTTTTCTGCTTTTGAGACTCTTCAAGGCGATAGCAGCTTTTATTTATTTATTTATTTATTTTTCAAATTCATTGTCTATAAATACACCTGGTAACATAACTCATCAAATCCTAGCCTTCCCACATAAAGACACAGGATTGTTTTTGGGGCCACAGAAATCTGGTTTTGAAGGGGTGCTGTCTGGTTTCACAGTCTCAACTCCCTTCTCTCTTCATTGGAGTCTTTCAAGGACACCTCTAAGTGGCTTTGCACAATGCAATGAGATGCAGTTTTGTGCAGACTTCGGGCAATGTGGGGTGGCGGGGGGGAGAGAAAGAAAACTTCCCTCTAGTAAATTGGCAGAAAAACATTTCTAAAGGTTACACACCACCCACACATTCCTTTCAAATGATCAAAGACAAGAGGTCATGGAAAGAAAAGAGAGCCTGCAAGATTTTTAAAAAATTCTTATTCTTGCTGAATAAGGAACAGATCAGGACTCTTGTTAATCTTTTGGAAAATTTCTGGATTGAAGAAAACAAACATTAAATTGAGTTTGTGAAGTGATATCTCCAAAATGAACAATGTCTATCTCTTTTTATGTTTCAGTCCAAATTCAACACTATTTTCATCCATCAAATCTTGTGTTCTTCTCATGATTTTTTTTAAGTTTATTTTTCATGGTCCTCTTCACTTCCTGGTTTCAGCAGAATACATCAAACTGGTTATCTTGCTATTTCTGGCCCATCCCCAAACAGGAAGTACTCAACGTGTATAAGAAATCTGTTTGGGCATGATTTTCTTACCCATTGGTAGTTTCTAAACTTAAACCTTGTCTTTTGCATTGTTCTCAGATTTGCATATATCTTGGGTTTTTGTTTATAGCTTGGTTCTGGCCCCCCACTCATTTCGATCAGGTAGTGTGAAATGTTCCCTCCTCTCTGTTTTCCTAGTAAGAGACACCTCAGTTAGAACTTTACTCATAATATAAATTTTGCTTGCTAGCCTCACCCTAATACTGTAATCTCCTCAAGAGAAGGGACTGTCTTCCACATCTTTGCATCCCTAACTCCTAGCAAACTGTCTGATGGGTAATGGATACTTGATAAATATTTGCCAAAAGAATTAATAGATTTTTTTCTAATTTGCCAAGCTCCAGGCATAAATCCGCGGTTTTTCTTGACACTCTCTACCAGGTGCAAGTGGCTAGAGGCCAGAAAGTTTTTTTTGTTGTTGTTTAATCCCTCTTTGCCATTTGTTGCCCTACCTTTCTTCCTAGTTTCCTTGTTGCCTTGGTCCATACACAAACAGAAGATTTCTATCACAATACTGAAGAAAAGATATAAGAAAACCTCTAGAAAGTACTTTAATTTTTCAACTAAAGGAAATTTTACAACAGGTTTGTGCTTGATTCTAATTAATGCCCTTTGATTGCTTAATCAAGTGGCAACTTGATCATTTCTACTATTGTATGAGTGGTATTCTAAACATGACACTCTCTTCTCTTGCTCTCCAGGTTTTGTTATGCTCCTTGGGCTGCTGCTTTCTCCATAGACTTCTAATGTCTGAGACGTCTCTAACTCCAGGTACCTTATTTAACTAACACAGTGCCTTTGCTTGACTTCTGGCTTCAAGGTGTACCCTTGTTTTAGAAAGATATTTTACTTATGCCTCTTTCTGGCCTGAAGCCTAGAATATACTTCAGGCTGAGACTGGAACTCATGGCCTGTTCAGAGCATGGCCTGGTCGGAGTCCACATGGGCTGCTATAAGCAATCTGACATACATGAAAGATTGACTGCCTGTGCACGATCTCTTAATCTGAAAATTCTTAACACAGCCCAGGCTGGATTTACTCAGCTCCCACTTTTTTCCTTCATTTATCTACTCAGCTTAGAATTCAGATCTTCCCCTATAAAGGCAGCTTCCAGAATGTCATCTTCATCTCTATAGACACTGGAATCACAAATCTTTATGGGTTCTGATAAAATCTCTTTAACACAGGTATAATTAGATTGTAGTGTTTGGGTCAGATTAAGTCCACCAAACTTTTTATGACATATCAGGTTCAAACTCCCTTCAGGCAATATATTCTCTGGTCATCTCTTCTGGGTGACTCAATTATTATAGGAGATGACTGGTAATCAAAAGTTCACTGGGGGCCTGACGCGGTGGCTCAAGCCTGTAATTCCAGCAATTTGGGAGGCCGAGGTGAGCGGATTGTCTGAGCCCTTGGTTCAAGGACAGCCTGGGCAACTTGTTGAGACCTCATCTCTACAATAAAAATCAAAAAGTTGGCAGGGTGTGATAGTGTGCGCCTATAGTTCTGGCTACTTGGAAGGCTGAGGTGGAAGGCTCGCCTGAGACCAACAGGTCGAGGCTGTGATGGTCATGAGCGTGCCACTGCGTTCCAGCCTGGGTGACAAAGTGAGACCCCAACTAAAAAAAATAAAAGTCCACTGAGTCCAAATTTCTAGATTATGCTTCTTTGGTGTTTGATACTGGTTTGTCCATGTTTACTGACAGGCTAACATAACTGTTCGTGATCTTATTACTCAACTGAACAAATCTGGAGGCTGAATGCCTCTGGCATTGCCCATCCATCAGCCATACTCCTGTGGCATAGAACTCTCAAGGAGTGCCTGTGAAATTCTAGTTGTGTCATAACTGTCAGTGCTGGTGACCTTTGCATAGTATGTGGACATATTTTTTAAAATGATACAATAAAAATTGCAATCTGGTACGAAAAATTCTACTTTATCTTAGTAGAGCTGCTTGCTAACGAGGGAACCAAGTAGGGTTTCTGGGTAAATGTTTTGTGAGTATGTAGGTTTGAGCTGGCATCTGAATGGCCTCTACCTCTGCCTATTCCTCCAGATTTTTAAAATTCCTGTGTTAAGTTGTATATGTAGTATCATTCTTTGTGATGATGGCTACAGATGACTCAGTCAAAAGGTATATTAAAAATTCCAACTTTAACTTCACACATTATTATTTATGAAACTCCTGCTTTCTAGTTGTTTTTGATTATGAGTAAAAAAAAAAAAAGAATGTGACTGAGTTAATGCTTTCCAAATTGTTTATTACTTATATACCCCTATTTTCTGAAATAATTTTGGGAACTATGTAGGAAATGCTACAAAAATGATTTAGCCAATAAAATGATAATGAAGATTATCTGAGAAATCCATATAAAATAGGCTATGGCATTTGAGTCAATAATTTCTAGAAGTCATGGGAAAAGGAAAATCTAGGTTCACATAATCTTTGTAATCTATTAAGGAAAAATGAAAAGTTTTGTTAAAAGAGGCAATGGCAGAGTAGAATGGACTGTGAGGGCAGAGAGAAGTGGGTTCTGATTCCTGTTCTGCCTTTCACTCACAGTTTACTACTTTGGGCACATTGTAACTTCCTTGAGCTGTACTCTGCTTATCTGTAAAATGGGTACAGCAATCCTTATCTCTTCATAAGCATCTGGTGAAAATGAAACCAAAAAAAGTACAAACATAGATGTTTTCAGTAAATTTCCTCACTTCCTGCCATTGTTCTAAACTCTAAGGTGAATTTATTGCAAAGTTTTTATACAATGGTGAGTGATCAACATTTGAGTAGATGTGTTGTCATTGTCTACATCAACACTTGTTTAAGCAAAAAGTAAGAATATAATATCAAAGTAGTTCTCTATGTAAGTTCACTGTGTTAGGTAGTTAGAATTAATCCAAGTTATAACTCTCTGGTTACCGCAAAGGTAAAATCTTGAGACAGGGTGGGAACAAGGGTTTAGCATGCACCCTAGCTTTTTTCTCACTATTGTCAATTGCCTCAGGCCAGTCTTTGACAGGAACTGAAAGATTGAGACTTCTGAAGTAAAGAGACTTTTCCTTTAAGTGAAGTGAGTACTTGCTGATTTTACTTTCTTTTCACAGTTATCATAATTGGTAAAGATATGCAAATGAGACTATTAACATGCACAGACTCTGTTTGTACCTTGATGTTTATGTCATTAGCTCCATGCTCCCATTGCTTGGGAGGGCCTCAGCCTTAAGTCTCCAATATGCTCATGCACAAATCTCTTCACATCCTTTAAGTCAGACCACGTTGTTAGTGTCCATTGCCAGGTCTCTTGAAGATATTTGGTGCCTACCACTGCTACTTAAAGAATGTGCTTTACCTAGTATCTTCTTGTGTTTCCAAAGTCAAAAATTCTTAGAGTAGTAAAAACTTGCTATAGTCTCTTCAGGTCTCATTCCTTCAGAGTCATAGTATGGGCTGGACAGAAACAAGAATAATGCTGTTTCTATCAATAGGAATAAGATCTAAGGCTGAGTCATAGGATCCTGTCTGATTCCACTATTGCTTGTTTTTCCAGGCACTGTTTCCTATTATCTTCATCTTGTGGCCTTTTGTACTTTCACTTTAACCCCAGAAAATAAGCTCATGCAAAAAAGTCATTTGACTGCCATTGTAGTGTTGGCCATGGTGGTAGGCGAAACACCATCTTATATAGTTCATCAAATCACTTAGTCTTAAGTCCAGCCAATGCACCCTTCTATATTTCTAATGATTTGGCTAAAATTATGACAATCTGGAAATCTTTTAAGTCACTTGATTTGTTTGTTAATTAGCAGATAATTATGTTCTTAAGGAGTCTAAGATGGAGAGAAGTCCATGCAGAGTCCACTGGAGGGATAAACAGTATTCTATATTTAGGGAAAGTGAGCTCAGAGCAGAACACATTGTGATTCTTTCCAGTCCACTCCTTTTCCTGCCTCAATTTATTTAGGGGATATCTGGTAGAAAAAGAACTATGAGAAGATTGATGAATGTGAAGAAAGAAATGTCATAAAAGTATATTACGAAATCTGACATAGCTAAGTAGAAGGGTGACAACAGTAATGAAGTTTGTGTTGGAGTTTGAAGAAGGAGAATGAGGAGGGTTTAAGTAGTCTGTGAATCACCTGCAACAGATTAACCTGAAATACTTGTTTAAAATGCGGATTAGTTATCCTGAACCTAATCTTCCACCCCCATCATTTACTGAATCAGGATCTCCAGCATCTGTTCCAGGAATCCTCTGGTGTGGAAACCTAGAATCCTCTGATGGATGCTGAGCAGCCCACATCTCAGGAAGTCATGGATGTCAAGGTGGACACATAGGCACTGCAGACATGAAGTAGAGTATACATAGTAAATACCAGAGGGATTCTCCAAGAAGAAGACCACTGATTGGGTCCAGAGGGAGACAAGAGCCAAAAGGAAGGAGTAGATTGAGACCTTATAAGTGCTATGGAGTGGATTAGAAAAGAGTTCGGAGCAAGGGCTAGGGATTTGAGAAATCTGAACTTCCCTCCAGCATTAATTATTGGCATATGTTGGCCCTCTAAATTTGGTTGCTCAAATGTAGGGCAGGCAGAAGAGTGTTGGGAATCCTAAAGTTAAGGGTCAAATGTTAAAAAGCGTCACCCCCTTTACTATAGCTCAAATTATGCATTTTAATAAACTTCTAAGGCAACTACTTTGCATTTTAAAATATGAGAACCACTGGTGTGTGGGGTTCTCTGATGGATGTGAGCTTCTGGTTGTCTTAATTCCTGCTCGAAGAGAGACTTCCTGATTCCAAGCATGGTCCACAATTGTTTGCATCACCCAAAGGTTCCTCCAGAAGCTCTGATTTCACACAGTCTCAGGATTGTGCTGAGCCACTGCAGTGAGTCTGGTCATTAGAGACAGAGAGGACCTTAACACCAGCTCAGCAGAAGCATCTGGAAGCCCAGCAGGCCACTATGAAATAGCAGTTTTGAAATGTATGATGGTGATCACCATCTAATCGTTTCCCTTTGGTTTTCTATACAAGTTTGTACCTTGCTTTCTAGTCCAGTGAAATGACTTAAGAGGGAATACGAGAAAACTTTTTGCTTATCTCCCCAATGGCAAGATCACCAGGATGTTTTGTTATCAGATGAACTACCAGGAATAAGTTTTCTGTTCTACCTATTTTGGACTCTAAGATTTCTACTTTTACCTGGTAGACATTTGCTTTACCGAGTTCTAGGAACTACATTTGGAGTGATGAAAAGTAGCTCAGCTACTGTTTAGGAATATGCAGAAAGAAACTCTTTACCTCAAAAAAGAGTGATGTTCCCTGACAGAAATCTGCATGCCTAGAGAATGGAAGCATTTAGTGTACACTTGGACAACAATGTGTTTTTTAAAATTTTACCTTTTATTTAACAATGTTGTTACTTAGCAGGACTGGGAATATTGTAAGTGTGTGCCTATACACATTAACTTTTTCTAGTATTGTTAGATTGATTGATTGATTTTGAGTCAGAGTCTCTCTCTGTTGCCTAGGGTTTAGGTCGGGGGTATGCTCACGGCCACCACAACCTCAACCTGCTGGACTCAGGCGATCCTTCCTCTTCAGCTTTCCAAATAGCTGGAACTACAGGTATGTGCCACCACACCCAGCTAGTTTTTATTGGTTTATTGTAGGGATGAGGTCTCACCAAGTTGTCCAGGCTGGTCTCGAAACCCTGGGCTCAGGCAGTCCTCTCATCTCTCCCTCCCAAAGTGCTGGGATTACAGGCATGAGTCACCAAGATATTCATCTTTAAATAGAAGAGAATAAGCCAGTTGGCAAATTACTTGGATTAATAAAGTGGGCAAGACAAACTTTAAACAGTATGCAAATATTTATCATCTCAATGTGTCCACTATCCTTTTCATTTGAGAAGTGCTGAACCCAGGCAGTGGCACCTGTGGTTGGTTTCATGTGCCTCTCTCATCATGGCCTTAACAGCCCCCAGTATATCAACCAAACATTCACAGTACGTGGTAGCTATTCTAAGCTCATATTCATGCTTACCTTATTGAATACTTACCACAACCCTGTGAAGTGGTTACGATTATTGCTCAATTTTCCAAAGGAGGAGACTGAGAAGAAGAGAGCCCGAATAACTTGGGATATAGCTAGTAAGTGGAAGAGCTGAAAGATGTGCCCAGGAACCCTAACTCCAGAGATGAAAACATAACTACTGAAGTACATTACCTTTTAAAAAATTTTTTATTTTAAGGAGGAGGGCTATAAGACAGGATTAGATATACAAATGGTCATTGTACAGGTAAAGTTTGGGCTTCCATTTGGTCCCCACTTCACCTGGTTTGAGATCAGATACCCTTATTGATGAAGTGTGTACTGACCTCCCCTGACAGTTTCCCCCTACTGCCAATTCCTTTCTTATAGTATTATGATAGTTGTTCAGGGTCTGCTTATGAAAGAACATGTGGTACTCAGTTCTTTGTTTCTGTGATAGATCACTCAGTATGATAGACTCTAAATCCATCCAAGTTGCTATGAAGTCTATCATTTTGTTCTTCTTTATGGCTGTGTAATAGTCCATCGTGTATATATACCACATTTTAAAAATCTAGTCCACTTTTGATGGGCAGCACAATTGGTTCACGTTTTTGCTATTGTGAAAATGCTTCAATAAACATGCGTGTGCAGGTATCTTTTTTATAGAGAGATTTGAGTTCCTCCACCTGGAGGAAGGGATCTTGCTCCAGAAGGGAGATTCCTGTGTCCTATGGGAGGTCATTTTTTAAAACTTTTAGTAATTGCCACACTGTTTTCTACATAGGTTGTATTAGTTTACACTCCCACCAACAGTGTAGAAGTATTCCTTTTTCTTCGCATCCTCTCCAATCTGTTGTTTTTTGAGTTATTGATGATGGCCACCCTGACTAGAGTTAGATGGTATCTCAGTGTGGTCTTAATTTTGCATTTCTTTGATGATTAGTGAGGCCGAACGTTTTTTCATGTATCTGTTGGCTGCTTATATGTCTTCTTTTGAGAAGTGTCTAGTCATATCTTTTGCCCTCTTTTTTAATAGGGTTGTTTGTTTTTTGCTTTTTAGCACATTTGGGTTCCTTGTAGATCCTGGATGTTAGGCCTGTGTCAGATATACAGTGGGCACATTTTTTCCCCCATTCTGTGGGCTATTTCCCTGTTTTCTTGTTTCTTTTCTTTGCAGAAGCTTTTCAGTTTGATGAGGTCCCACTTGTCTCTTATCTCTTATGGCATGGGCATTTGGGGTTTTAATTAGGAATTGGTTGCCAGTTCCAATTTCCATAAGGGTGTCTCCTACATTTTCTAAGATTCTTATAGTTTAAGGTTTTACATTTAGGTCTTTGATCCACTTAGAGTTGATTTTTGTGTATGGTGATAGGTAGGGGTCCTGTTTCAATCTTCTGCATGTGGTCAGCCAGTTTTCCCAGCACCATTTACTGAATAGTTTCTACTGTCCCCAGTGGTTGTTGATGGAAGATGAGTTGGTCAGGAAATTGAGGTTTTGCTTCTGGAATCTCTGTCCTGTTCCATTGGTCTATATGCCTGTTCTTATACCAATACCAGGATGTTTTGATTATTGTAGCCTTATAATAAAGTTAAAATCTGGAAGTGTGATACCTCCTGCTTTGTTTCTTTTGCTGAGAATTGTTTGGCTATTCTTGGTCATTTATATTTCTGTATGAATTTCTGTATTGTTGTATATAGGTCTGAGAAGAATGATGTTTGTAATTTAATGGGTATTGTGTTAAATCTGTAGATTGCCTTGGGAAGGATTGACATCTTAACAATATTGATTGTTCAATCCATGAGCATAGAATATTTTTACATTTGTTTGTGTCATTTTTTATTTTTTTGAGCAGTGTTTTGTAATTTTCATTGTAAAGGTCTTTCATTTCTCTGGTTAGGAAGATGTTGAGGTGTTTCATCTTTTTGTTGCTATTGTATATGGGATTGTGCTTTTTATTTGATTCTCTGCCTGTTTGTTGTTGGTGTATATGAATGCAACTATCTTTTGCACATTGATTTTGTACCCTGAGACCTTGCCAAAAGTCCTTCATCAGTGCAAGAAGGTTTTTGACTGATTCTCTTGGATTTTCGAGGTATAGAATCATATTGTCAACAAAGAGGGATAACTTGACTTCCTCTTTTCCTATTTGCATACCCCTGACTTCCTTCTCTTGACTGCTCTAGCTAGGACTTTCAGCACTATGTTGAACAGGAGGGGTGAGAGTGGACAGCCTTGTCTTGCTCTGGGTTTCAGAGGAAATGACTTTCAATTTTTGTCCATTTAGAAATATGTTGGCTGTGGGTTTATCGTAGATGGCTCTTACTATTTTGAGTTATGTTCCCTCTACGTCTAGATGTTCAAGGTTTTTATCAAGAAAGGAGAGAGTTCTGTCTTACTTGATTGCTGGGAATATTTTCAGTAGGATTGGTATCAGGATTGTTTGTTTTATAGAACTCCACTGGAAAGCCATCTGGTCCAGGCCTTTTTTTTTTTTTTTTTTTGTGGGTAGTTTTCTTATGACAGATTGGATTTCCTGAGTTGTTATTGGTCTATTTAACGTCTCAGTTTCTTCTTGTGTCAACTTTGGGAGGTTGTGTGATGTCAGAAAGTCCTCCATTTCATTTAGGTTTTCAAGTTGGTTTCCATACAGTTGTGCATAGTAATCTTGATTTTTTTTTTCATATTTTTTTCAGGATCCATTGTGATTTGATCTTTTGCAATTCTGATTGTATTTATTTGGGCTTTTTTCTCTTTTTTTTTGGTCAGTCTAGCTAGGGGTCTGTCAATCTTGTTGATCCTTTCAAAGAACCAGCTTTTTTTTGTTGATTTTTTTTCTGTGATATTTTTGTCTTTTATGTCCTGTATTTGGGTTTTTACTTTGGTGATTTGGATTCTTCTGCTGATGTTAGGGTTTTGGTGGTCTTGTCTTTCCAGCTCAATTAGGTGATTTGTTAGCCTTTTAACTTGGGAGCTTTTCATTTGCTTGATGTGTGTTTGTAAATAAATTAATTCCCCTCTCAATACAGCTTTCATGGCATCCCAGAGGTTTTTGTAAGATGTGTCTTTATTTTCATTTGTTTCCAGAAATCTTTTAATTTCTGCTTTGATTTCCATGTTGACCCAGGAGTTGTTTAGCATCATGCTCTTTAGTGTCCATATCTTTATGGGTTTTGGGGTAGCTTTGTTGGTGTTGATATTTATTTTTATTCTACTTTTGTCTGTTATTTTTATTCTACTGTTATGGGTTTTGGGGTAGCTTTGTTGGTGTTGATATTTATTTTTATTCTACTGTTGTCTAAATCATGTCTGAGAAGGTGCATGGCAGTATTTAAATCTTATGAAAGATTATGTGATAATGAGTAGAATGTATATTCCATGGTTGGGTAGAGTGCTCTGTAGGTATCAAGTCCATTTGGTCAAGCATCAAGTTGAGGTTCCGGATCTTCTTGTTGATTTTTTGCTTCGATGATATATCTAGGGTTGATAGTGGGGTATTTAAGTCTCCACTTATGATAGTGCTAGAGTCGATATCTTTTATAAATTTACCTAGAAGTTGCTTTATAAAGGTTGATTCTCCTATGTTGGTTGCATATATGTTTAGGATGGATATTTATTGTTGATGGATTGAAACTTTATTATTATGTAGTGACCTGTATCTTTTAAAATATTTCATAGTTTAAAGAATATTTTTTCTGATATTAAGATCACAACTCCTGCATTCTTTTGTGTTCCATTCACCTGTAAATTCATTTTCCATCCTTTTTTGTGAGTCTGTAAGTGTCCATTCTGGTGAGATGAGTCTCCTGGAGACAGTATATTGCTGCATCATATTTTTTTTTAAATTCAGTTTGCTATTCTTTGTCTTTTCAGTGATGCATTTAGTCCATTCACATCCAGGCTAATTATTGATATGTGAAGGTTGTCCCTGTCATGAGGTTCTTATGGTGTTTGTTGTTGTTTGTTTGTTGGTTGGTTGGTTTTCTTTTGATTTGGGGATTGTTATATGTGTGTTTAAAATTTTTTTCCGGAGTTCCTGGGAGGAGTGTGATCGATCTTTCTTTCTTCTGTGTTTAGTACTTTCTTAAGTATTTCTTTTAGAGCTGATCTGGAGGCAGCATAAACTCTTGGGGATTGAATGTGTGGGAGGGATTTGAATTCTCTATCACTAATGAAGTTTAGCTTAGCTGGGTAGGAAATTCTTGGCTGGAATTGTTTATCTTTGACAACTTTGAAGATATGACGCCAGTGTCCTCTAGCCTGTAGTGTTTATGTTGATAAGTCTGCTGCTATTCTAATTGGTCTTCCCTGGTAAGTAGTCTGACCTTTCTCTCTTGCTGCCCTTAGGATTTTTTTATTTTATACCTACTTTGTGTAGGTGAATTACGATGTGTCTTGGAGTTGGTCTTCTCATTTGATGTCTTGCAGGAGTTTTCTGAATCTCTTGTGTTTGAATGGGCATGTCTCTGATGAGATAAGGGAAGTTTTCTTGGATAATTTCATGGAATGTTTGTTCCAGAATGGTCTCTGTTTCTCTCTCTGCCTCAGAAATGTCAATTAATTGTAGGTTCAGACTCTTGATATAATTGCACATCTCTCAGAGGCTTTGTTTTATCTTTTTAAACTTCTTTTCTATGTTCTTAACCTTTTGAGTTAGTTGGCAGAGACACAAATAGTGGTGAGAGGGTGAGGCAGGAAGGGGAGCCTGTGTAGTAGGCACTGTGTAATAGTTATGCTGGAGGGCTGAATTTCATCCTTTAGCATTAGTGGGAGGGAAATTCTGAAATTAAATTTGTGTTTTAGGAAGATAAATGTTCTGACACTGTAGAATGTGGATTAAGGAGAGAGAGATTGAAGGAATAGAGACAAATTAAGAGATTATTTAGATTGTTTAAATGAGAGTGAATAAAGCCTGAAACTGGAGAATGACAATGACCCTTTTGAATGGAAAAGTGAAATTTTGATGAAAGGTGTCAGGAACATATTTCATCATTAATAAATAACTATTAAAATTTGGAAAACTTTTTTATTAATTGGAAGGTGGGGTTGAATGGGAAATTCAGTTGTATGGGGAGATATTGTCTCTCTCTTCTCTAAATGAGTCTGGTTGGTAGGTAGATACTTTTAGCAAAGTAGCATGCCTAATTCTATGATTTGAGTGTTCCCTCTAAAACTCATTTTAAAATTTAATTGCCACACGATAGTATTAAGAGGTGAAACTATTAAAACACAATTAGGCCAAGAAGGCTTCCCCCTTGTGAAAGAATTAATGCTGTTTTTGCAGAAATGAGTTAGCTACCATAGGAGTGGGTTCCCTATAAAAAGGAAGAATTTGATGCTCTTCTCTCTTGCTCTCTCTTGCACTTCTGCCTTGACATAACACAGTATAAAGGCCTTTGCTGGATTCAGGCCCCTTGACTTTGAACTTCTCTCCAGGACTGCCAGATATATATATTTTTTTCTTTATAAATTACTCTGTCTGTGGTATTCTGATAGAACAACACAAAACAGACTAAGGCATTTATTACTGTCTTTGCATAAGGTTACCATTTATACATATGTTAGTAAGTGAGTTTTCTTTTGTCAGAATCCACAGCTTCCTAGAACTAGCACTTGAAAGTACTTTATAGATATATCTGACAGTGATCCTTCAAGTCTGTTATTAACTGATGAGACAAATGGGTTTTTAAATATGAAGCAGTTTGCAGTTTAAAATTTTGCTACTTTTACAAATGAATCTTTTTTCCTAAAAATTGGCTTTTCCAATTAGATAAATATTTAATATGCATCCCAGAGAGACTGACAGTGTCAGTTCTTTTCTAGTGGTAAGGACTTTGGGCCATTCATATTGATTTAATCTCATTTTAACACTGATCTGGCAAATTCAATTGAAAGCATTTTTGATACAAGTGGTGGTTGTGGTGGTGGTTGTGTTCAGAGAACATTTAATCTAATTTTTAAGCTAATTTTAATAGTCAAAATTGTAATTTGGAGTAGATAGTGAAATGACTGTAATCAAGTCCTCAGCACCATTTATAGTGGTTGTATAACTAAAAAGAGAGTAACAGGTAATTGATATGTCAAAAATGGCAAAGCAAGGGAGAAATCAGGGGCAGAACTTAATTCTTTGTGGACTTCCTTTTGAAGTAATCTTATTGTTTTCAGAAAAGTACGTAAAGTATGAGTGATGTGTTTATTTGTAATAGACTTTTTGAGTCTCCTTTAGAAATATACTATCTACGATATTATCTCTAAATTTCCATTTTCTTTTTTCTTGATATTGTACAGAATATGATCCTGTTTCCTTTTAAAGAACAAACTTCAAAGTAGCTTAGCTCCTGACGTTCCTCTTTAACAATTTTTACCAATTTCCATGCTTTGCCTTATTATTTGTTTTTCTTTCTGGAAAAACAAAACAACAAATGACTGATGCTATATCTAGCCAATTCCTCCCTCCTTCCTCATTAATTCCTGCTCCGTTTACATACAAAAACAGATTAGCATTTGTAGTGCCATGATATCTTACATGAAGGGATTTTTCTAAGTCTCTGAAAAGATTTTTCTGTGATCTATTAACTATTTTGAATCTCTGTTTCTTGTGGATTTCTACGCAGTATAATTGAAAAATCAGTTTTACTATGTACAGCTAAACATATCCAAAAGATTATTCTGTTTCTCATTGCAGTAATTGCCTGATATCTTGTTATACATCATTGCCAGCTCAGTTTTCCCAAGGTATTCAGTGTTTGGGAGACAGAAGACAAAAGGTCTAGAGACAGCACTTACTGAAGTAGGCACAAGCTTTATTGATGACTTTGGTTTAAGAACCTCTTCCAAGCAAGGCTGTCTCCTGATACACTCTTCAGAGAAGAGAGGTGAGCTCACATCCACATTCATTGTCCATGTATGCTGTCATCAGTATACCTTCTGTGCATATCAATGCCCACCTCCTCCTCATGCCAATGTCCTGTTATCTCCCTCTGGCCTCTCTCTCTCTCTCTCTCTCTCTCTCTCTCTCTCTCTCTCTCTCCCTCTCTCTCTCTCCCTCTCCCCCTCTCCCCTCTCCCCCTCCTTCTCTCTCTCCCTCCCTCCCTCCACCATCTCTGGATAATTGCAAAACTAAATCAGTTTAATAAACATCAATCTCTGGAATTCTCAGGTTTCACATCAGCAGGAATTGCTAGATAGTCAATAAATATTTGCTTATTGAATGAATGAATGAATTAGTTTGTTGGAAGAGAGCTTCATCATTCTTCCTCTCATTTGCTGTTTTTAAAACTCCACAGAAAAACAAATGGCAGAGGTAAAGAAAACAGTTGGTAGAGAGAGTGTCTGGCTTTTCTCTGTTTGTTTTCCTATATGGCATTGTTTGTCACAAATGGAAATATAAAGGGACTTTTCAGAGTCCCCGGATTTTTGTTGTTTAGACATTAAAAAACCTGCAGTAATGTTGCCTTCTGGCTTTAAAGAAGCCCGGCTTGGTAGATAAAGAAGAATTAATAAAGCCTCATCTTAGACTTCTGGCATCAATACAAATTAAAAATCTTACACTTTGGTTGCTGACAGATGAGAGAAATAATTATTTTAGGAAGGGTGGAATAAGAAGTAAAACCTGTGTTGAAGTTTTTTTCTTTCTTTTTCTTTCTTTCTTTTTTTTTTCCTTTTGACCTGCTTCTTCTGCCAAGGGCAGGATGCCTGAAACCCTGATGACTGTGTTAATTCTCACAGTGGTATAGGGCTTTGTACTCTGAGAGGCATGTTCACACACATTTCTCCTTTAATACTTGTAATAACACTACAAGCCTTATCTCCTGCCACTCTTTCCCTGAGTGTAGCCACATAAGTCTTTGTGCTGTTCTTGGACCATATCAATCTCCTCCTTGCCTTGGGGCCATTGCACATGTTATTCCCTTGTCTTGGAATGTTCTCTCCACCCTTTACCTTCTCACCCTCTTTGCTTAAATGTCATTTCCTGAGGAGATGTTCTTTGACCTCCCAGATTAAGCTTCATCTTTCTATTATTTTGTGTCCTCGTTACTTTCTCTTCATGGCAATTTTTATAGTGTAGTTACATATTGTGTGTATGTCTGAATGTTTGTTTTCCTCTCCAAATAAATGGTAAACTGTCAGTAAAGAGGAATTTTACCTAGCATAACTTCTACTAGTGTCCTGGCACATAGTAAGTGCCATGGAACTTATGTTGAAAGAGTTATGGATGGCAAAGCAAGAATTTGAATACTTACATTACAAGTTGGGGAAGTGAGACTCAGATTGGTTATGTGTTATGCCCACCTCTGTCATACACATTGTAAGTGGTAGAAATGGCAGTGAAATCCAGTACTTCTAGTTATAATTTAATGACAAGATGCTTTCTCTCATCTTTGGTTTAACCTCATTCTCCATTATCTCTGTGAAGTAGTTATCTGGGCCAATGTCTGGGGTGAAAGTGATCAGAAGTACTGGGGCAGACTCCCACTTGTAGCTGCTTTCTCATTTTCCTATGTCTTCCTTAGTAGTGGGTATCTTCTTTCCACTGATAAATTCCAGTTGGCACAGCATAGGTTTCAATACACCAGCCCAGGAAATCCCCACTGCTAAATGCTGTTCACACACTGTGAAGAAGACACTCCAGGAATTTTTAAAAATACAATTTGAGCTCTGAGAGCTTATTTGGGCAAAATTTCCAAGGACCCACAGAGGAAGGGTAGCTTGGGTGATACCTGTAGAATCGAACCTGTCTTGCTAGATCTATTTTTGTGTACGTACCTGGAATTACTTCAAGCTACCAAATCATATTGTTCTTTGCAGTTTCCAAATCCTGATTAGTAGGTTTGCATTTTATTCATTAGTGGTTGCTAAGGGTGTGCATTTTTTTCTAAGTGTGGGCATTCTCCACGGCAGCTCTCAACAAATACCCTCCAGCTGAAAGTGGATGTGTCTGGCATTAAAATCACTAACATTCAGGCTGAATCAGAGCCCTGTGTTTATGAGTAGATCACCTCATCTCTCATGCTGCCATTAATGACTTGCATTCCTGGGAGATGGAATAAGCCATCTGAATCAACAGAGTCCCAGCTATTTCTGAGTATTGGTGTGACCCTTTTGATGAATTTTCAGAAGTTTTTATTAAGTTTAATAACAGAATTTCTAATATTTCTGGGACTTTTGGCCAAAAGATATAAATTCTTTTTTAACTTTAAGGTTTTTTTAAATTTTGATTTTTATTTTTAAAAACCTCAATCTGAGATTATTTACCCAATTATCTGCAGACTTAAATTTCCAAGAGTTTGTGTATTTTGGTTGTTATTTTTTGTGGGTTTTGGGGGTTTGCCTTTTAAATTCAGGACCCTTCATTTTACATTTAAGTGTTAAAATATATATTAAGCAATTTTAGATACTGTGGAATTTTAAAAATAATCTAAAACTGTTTGGGATCTTAAAAATACAGGACTTGAAATGAGATGTAGGTTTTGCAAATGAAAAGAGGAAGGAAGAGGGAAGTTCAGGTTGGAGCCATAGGGATAGGTTTCACTTGTTCAGGATTCCAGGAGAAGTAAACCTGGGCTGCAGAAAATCTGATGTTGGTTGAAGAGGAAAAGTGGTGGCCAGGTTATAGAAGGACTTGTATCAATGTTATTCATTTAAAAAATATATTATATTGAAGTATAATGTACATAATTATGTTTTACTTTTATTAATTGAATATTGCTATTATAATTTATTTTATTTATTATTATTTTTTTTTCTTAGAAAACTATAGGACAACCTAAGTTATTCCTCATCCTAGGGCGCCACGGACCAAGAGGTCCCTGTGCCCTTTGGAAATGATGGGAGAGGTGGATCTATAAATGAGAATGGGGATATTTTACATAATCCTCAAACATCACATGCTTATATAACAAGGGATTTTTTGATTCCCTACAAAAAGCCTTGGACTGATACTTTCATAAAATACAAGAGCACACCTGAACAAGGCATGATCAGTGACCAGAGCCCTATTTCCTCTCAGAGACCCAGGGCAGAAAAATAGAACGAGGTTTATGATTATCCATTTTCTTAAGAGGTACCCCATGTCACAGCACTTCTTGCTCTTCTTATCCAGACTACTCCAGCAATTCTTCTCTCTTAAGAAATCTCCACACTTGTATACCTAATCCTGAATTGTACTCCACATCTTTTTGAAAAGATAAAACAATTTTTAAAAAGAAATCTCCAAAAGAGATAGAGGTGCCTGTGTCTGTGGAAATGTACACTTAAATTTGGGAAACGGACGTGGTCTTCCTAGAACTCCTTCCTCAAACCCTACTCCATTATGAGGGCATCCACAGGAGGGCCTCTAGCAAGCATGCATGCTGGAGTCTTGCTCCCACAGAGTCTGGGGTATCCCAAAGGTGGAGACAGAGTAGGCGTTTGAGGGGAAGAAAAAAAAGGAGAGAAAGAGGGAGAGAGAAAGAGAGAGAGAGAGAGAGAGAGAGAGAAAGAGAGAGAGAGACACACTAGACACCCATTATGAGAATGTGGTTGCCATTTTATTGCAGGTAGTTGCAAGCTTATATTTCTCTCTACAAGGGAAATAATCCCTGCAAGTTGCTGCCACGGAGCAAGTTAAAATCATCATTACAAAACAAATCACTTACAACAAATTACATGGATTTTTTTGTGATGTTAAAACGATGCTTAAGTTTAGTATTCTTCTCCATGCTTGGCTAA
>CAUYQG010177735.1:0-11073 GCA_963574415.1 Tarsius wallacei
TGAAGTGGCACGCTCTCGGCCACCGCAGCCTCAACCTGCTGGGCTCTGTCGATCCTTCCGCCTCAGTCATCCGAGTGGCCGGAATTACAGGCACGTGCCGCCACGTCCGGCTGACTTTTTAATTTATTTATTGTAGAGATAAGGTCTCGCCAAGTTGCCCAGACGGGTCTCGAACCCACGGGCTCAGGCAATCCACTCACCTCAGCCTCCCAAAGCACGGGATTACAGGCTGAGGCACCGGGCCCAGCTGAGGGAAGGGATTTATTTGCTGACGGGTGAGGAAGCCTCCAGGAATGTAACTAAAACATAATAAGTGCACAATAACTATGTGTCTATGGAACAAAGGGATTCAAAGCATTCTATTTTTACTTCAAACTTTATAGATAGAGACTAGAAAAAAAACAGGGCAATACAAATTCGCATACAACTTCTTGTTGTTGCTGTCATTGCTGTGTAGATCTTGTTGCAAGGTTATAGATTTGACATCAACACTTGAACCCATGCAAGAACAAAGGAGTTGAGACTGGAAAAAAAAACAGGGAAACACAACTTTGCATACAACTTCTTGTTATTGCTGTCATTGCTGTGTAGACCTTGTTGCAGGGTCATAGATGTGACATAAACACTTGAACCAATGCAAGAAAAAAGGAGTGGCCGGGCTCAGTGGCTCAGCCTGTAATCCCAGCACTTTGGGAGGCTGAGGCAAATGGATTGCCTGAGCCTGTGGGTTCGAGACCAGCCCAGGCAGCTTGGCAAGACCTCGGTTCTACAATAAAATTTTTTTAAAAAAATTAGCCAGGCATGGCAGCACACGCCAATAGTTCTGGCTACTTGGAAGGCTGGGGCGGAAGATCACTGGAGCCCAGCAGGTCAACACTGGAGTGGCTGTGAGTGTGCCACTGCACTCCAGCCTGGGCAATGGAGTGACCTTGCAAACCCTATCCTGGTGTTCTTAAGCACCTATAATTGGCAAAACATTGTGATGAATGCTGATGAGTATTTTGAAAAATGACCAAGGCCTGGCCATGCCCTTGGTAGCTTCTAGTTCAGAAGGAATGCAAAAACACTCCCACAAATAACAACTCCACCAGCTAGACCATGGTCAGTGCCATCAAAGAGACATGGGCAAATGCTATATAATTCTGCAAAAAAAGAGAGCTGACGTCTGAGTGGAGGGCACCCCTGGGGGATGGGAATTTGGAATGGAATAGGACTTCAGCTCATGAGGTGGAACAGTCTACAGAAAGAAACCTTGTATAGAAGTTGAAGCCATGGGGCTCCCTCAAGGAGCTTGGCCTGACTTAGGAAGCACTGGTGTGAAGCGAAGGAGGAGAGGTCCTTGTGAGTCCAGGTAAGAAGGTTTAGAAGCTAAGAAAAGAATCATGGTGGTGAAGAGCCAAGAGGGCACACATGCAAGTAGAAAGCACCGATGTAGAACGTACTATTGATTGTAACATAGGAACAGTCATGCCCAAAGTCAAACAGTAGAGCGTATGTGCCATTGGGACCAGGAACAGTGGTGAAGAGCCAAGATGACATGCCGTTAACTAGAAAGCACAGATTTAGAGTGTAGTATTGATTGTAACATATGAATAATCACGTCCAAGGTTAAATAGTGGACAGTACGTGCCATCAGGGCCCAGAGCAGTGGTGTTGGCCATCACAGTCCGAGTCGAGGCAAGGATCCCCAAGCTACCCTTCTCAGGAGAATTGTCTTCACGTGTTTCATAAGGTCTTCCTCTACCCTACATGGATCTACAGCCACCAACGAGGACATCTATGATGGTGTGTGTACTAGAGACCCGATAGACCCCTAAGACGCCTCACTCGGTGAGAGGGCATAGGGGGTGGAATTACTGTGTGTTCACTGAAGACGTGTTTGCTGTCCCTCACTGCACTCGAGTTCCCTTGCAGGTCACCATCTCAGTGTGTTTCCCCAAAGGTTTCAAGGCTTAGGTTCAACCCACAAAGTAGAATCTACCTGACTTTCTAGACAATGACTGACCAGGGCAGCCCCGTGTCTTCTGGATGCTGTACCGAGATTCCAACCAGTTCTGCAGGCACGCCAACACAGCACAGGAGGGAACGGATGTTTCCAACCATGGAAATGGGTTTGTGTGACCGGCCCATTTTCTCTCATCACCTGTCCCTCGTCCAGAGTCATCGTGTACCCTTGTGAAATAGCACCTTGGGGCCAGGGAACATTCCAGATCTCTGAGCAGAGGCTGGCAGAAGTGCCAGCTTCCAGTTATAAGGACTGAGCAGTGACATTGGCCACACCACCCCTTCATTTCTTGGCTGTAACTGATGCAAAAGCTTGAAAGAGATCTTGCTTTAAAATATGACTGACAACAAATACAACATTTATATTTGATGTGTTTTCTAGAGTATTGGTTTATAGTGTCATCTTTTTGCCAACTTTTAAAGTAAATTTCAGTAGCACATTTTATTTTTTAATAAATAAACATAACTGATTACTATTCTTATGTTTAAAACTTAGAACTGTTTAAAAATTTGAACTATAACATTTTTTTAAAACTGCCTTAATTTGGAAAAAACTTCAACATAGCTTTTCAAAATCATAATAATGTATAAAGTATAATATGAAAAACAGTCATATCATAACAATATATTTTATTTGTTTGGGGGTTTCTTGGGCGGAGGGGGCTTTTTCTGTAGTGATATCACATTACATCATTCACTGAACGAAACACTCAATTGTTTCATTCTATTCTTCATAGAAATCCAGGACTGCAGGTTTAGTCATCTTATTTTCCAGATGATGAAAATTAAGTACAGAGTGGTCAAAGAATGACTGAGGTCACATGGCTGCCAAGAATCAGACGGTATGATCCCAAATCCTGTGCTTTTTCTGAGGCGCTGCATTTCTCTGCACGTAGCCAGTCCCGGTGTGTGCTCACATGTGCACACATGCATACATGTATACACACACACACACACACACACACATGCACAGAGGAACCTGGGAAGTTCTGAACACCAAGTGGTTCACTTTGGTCACACCTCCTTTTCTTCCACAAGTTACTTTTTCTCCCAAGCACAGTTATTTCAAACAGAGGGTGCTTCAGGATGAAAACTGCATCTATCCAGCAACGCCTGGCTCAGGCGCTTCCCATTTCCTCCTGGCTACCTAGGATAACACAGAAAAGGATGAAAAAGCCACAACACAGAAAATCAGGACTGCCTACTCACCACCCCTGCCAGGTTCTGGGAGAAGTGCCAGAAAAAGAAGGACAATAGGGCCAGGTTGAGAAACACAACCTACGCCTGGGCGCTCAGAGGTCTGGAACAGAGGGCACCGGCGGCCTGGGGGAGCCCTGCCGCATCCCTGCCCCTGCACCATCCCTCATCTGTCCATCTACAGCACAGCGCTGCTTCTGGAAGAAACGAGGGTGATGGACCATGGGGTACCAATTGCATGGAAAGCCAAAGGCATTCAAGAGCCGGGGACAGCTCGGCAGAAGACCCCTTGACATCTGCCCTTCCCCACTCCGTGAGCCCTTCGTCCGAAGGTCTGCCTGACTGCACCCCAATGTTGCCTGAACCTGTCATCTTTTCTCCAGCTCCACCATCACAGCCAATGCTCAGCCCTTCTGCATGCACACCTGGCTTCTTAGAATGGCCTCCTGCTCCAATCTTGCTCTGCTCCAAGAAGTTCTGCACTGGAATCAAGTGCCAGCGTGATCCTCCTCTCTCCAAGGCTCCCCAGAGCCGTGAGCCACAAGCCCCCATTCCTGTCCTCCTCGCTCTCAGTCCACGCCTGGCACATCTTGTCCTCCCATAACTCCATCCTGCTAAGGAGTCCCTGGTCACTCGTGAGCTCTCAGCACCCCTTCTCTGCCTCGAATTCCCCCATTCTCCCCATCCTCAGCCTCCAACCTCTCTTCATCCTTCCAGTGGGACTCAAGGAAAGCCTCCCAACCCCACCAGGCCACGGGCTGCTCCGCCCACCCAGTGCATTCTGAAGACAGGCATCGGGAGCACCGCTGAGCTGCGACCTGGTATCTCTCGTCTCCTCCAAGGTCATCTCCTGCAGAGAGTTGCAGTCATGCTTTCCAAAGCTGGTCAGGGCGGCCCCAACTCCACAGCCGGCACCGAGAAGGCGCCTGGTCTGCTATCTTGATGCTAACACACAAGCAGTGGTATAAGTAAGCGAAAGCGGGCCGGGCTTGGTGGCTCAGCCTGTCATCCCAGCACTTTGAGAGGCCAAGGCGAGTGGATTGCCTGAGCCTGCGGGTTTGAGACCCACCCAGGCAACTTGGTGAGACCTCGTCTCTACAATAAACCAAAAATTAGCTGGGCGTGGTTGCACACGCCTGTAGTTCTGGCTATTTGGAAGGCTGAGGCGGAAGGATTGCAGGAGCCCAGCAGGTCGAGGCTGTGGTGGCTGGGAGCGTGCCACTGCACTCCAGTCTGGGCCACAGAGTGAGACTCCAACTCAAAAAAAAAAAAAAAAAGCGAAAGCTTCTGAGAAAGGTGGGCGCTCTGGACTGTAACACTTTATTTTCTGCGCCCCAAGATCCACCCCATCAAGTACCTGCTCGATAGATTTGTTGAATGAGTGAAATAGCAAGCATCGTTGCAATGACAGGATAAGGCTTTGAATATGGAGTGTAGAAGAGACATGATAAACAAGAGCAGAGGAATACAGAGAAGACAGGAGGAAAGAAGAGGCTTAAGGAAACATTTAACACCAAAGACTTATAGAAGGTTTTATGTGGACTCTTTAAGATAGTACCACAAAGAGGAAGCCAAGGTGGGAGGATTGCTTGAGGCCAGGAGTTCGAGACCAGCTTGGGCAACATAGTGAGATTCCCCATCTCTAGAGAAAAAAAAGTTAAAAAATAAAATAACAAAATTAGCCAGATGTGGCAGTGCACACCTGTGGTCCCAGCTACTTGGGAGGCTGAGGCAGGAGGATCACTTGAGCCTACGTGGTCAAGGCTGCAGTGAGCTATGATGGCACTCCAGCTGGGGTGAAAGGGCAAGACCCTGTTTCCAAAATAAATTAATAAGCACACGTTTAAAAAAAAAAAAGATAGAAGAAACACAAGAGGGAAAAGATGGCACAGTAGTCGATAAATTGATGGAAAAAGGCATACTAAGTGTTTCTTTGAAGAACACGAGGAAAAATTTCTTCTCTGGTAGGAGCTTAAAGCAGATACGTGAATGGATAGAAGTAAGTTCATGGAGCCGAGTTCGGTGGCTCAGCCTGTAATTCCAGCGCTTTGGGAGGCTGAGGTGAGTGGATTGCCTGAGCCCGCGGGTTCGAGACCCGCCTGAGCAACTTGGTGGGACCTCAACTCTACAATAAATCAAAAGTCAGCCGGGCGTGGTAGCACACACCTGTAGCTCCGGCTGCTTGGAAGGCTGAGGCAGAAGGATCGCCTGAGCCCAGCAGGTCGAGGTTGCGGTGGCCGGGAGCATGCCACTCCACTCCAGTCTGGGTGACAGAGTGAGACTCCAACTCAAAAAAAAAAAGAAAAAAAGAAGTAAGTTAGTGGAAAAGTGATTTGCAGGTTGAAGGTGTTGGTCCTGGTGATGTCTGTTTCCTTTGAAAAGTCGAAATCAAGGTTGGATGCTCGGTGTGGGAGTGGGGAAGGGACAGGGTGGGAGCTTGAGGGAACAGTCATGGTGTGAAATGGCCACTGTGGGAGCTGAACTACGAACCCCCACCCATCACCAAAGCCTGAATGCCCCGTTGCTCAGACACCATCACTCAACATAATTGCATGACCAGGTTCTGCAAGCTTAGGGCAGAGGTCAAAGAGGTGTCGTGGGAACTCTCACGACAGAGAAGAAGCTCAAAGCCCAGTGAGACTTTGAGAGCTAGGAAGCCGGAGCCAGGGTTCCTGTCTTCAGAAAATGCCGCACACCTGGTATCTCGTCATGGGTGCGGGTGGCAGGAGGTCAGTGCCAAAAATATAGTGCCGTTGGAAAGTTCTGCTTCAGAAAGCAGAGAAGATGTGTTTGTTTCAGCTCCATCAAGCCAAGCAAATACAGGAATAAGATCATTCGAGCCTGTTTTCAGAATGAAGCCGAACCTAGCAGCTTTCAGTTCTCCGACTTATTTTTATTGTACATCTAAATATTTCCTAGCCTGGGCAACATAGCAAGACTCTGTTGCAAAAAAAAAAAATTTTTTTTTAATTAACTGGGTGGGGTGGCCCACACCTGTAGTCCCAGCTACTCAGGAGGCTAACTGAGACATGAGGAGCACTGGCGCCCAAGAGATGGAAGCTGTAGCAAGCTATGATTGTGCCATGGCACGATAGCCTGGGCAACAGAGCAAGACCCTAACTTTAAAAATCATCATCATCATAAAAATAAAAAAATGTAGAAATGTTTCCTAATGTTTTATGGCGTAGCTAGTCTAGTAACCCTGGAATTTTTCTCCCATTTCCAAGACCAGGACAACCCATCTATGCAGCAGGACCCACTCCAGGAAAACCCTGCAATTGTCCCAAATATCGAAACCTTATAGAATGTTCCAGCACCCCGAGAGCAAGTGAGGGGTTGGACACATTTATGTCAGATCTCAGAAAATATAATTGAAAAGAAGGACGAGGCCGGACAGACAAGCAGCATGTTTTGGAAGATGGCACACACGAGAAATGACCTTGCAGTCTCTCTCCTCACATTCAGTGTCGCTTGATGAGAATACATGTTTTGAGGCTCCCTGTGGCCCGGAGAATAAAAGGCTTAAGTGTTGTCTGATCCGGCCTCAGCCCCTGCCTCCCTTGGGAAACCACGTGTGAGGCAGAGAGCCGCTGTTGTGTGAAAGGCAGCTTGGCCCCGGGTCAAGTCCAAGTTTGTAATTCGAGAAGGAAGGGGTGGGTGTGTTTTCAGCGTGGGCAGGTCAACTAGGGGAAAGGTGATGTTTACTTCAGGGCTGGGGAAACGTGAATTCGCCGCATGTAAAGAGCTGGAAGAGCAAATGTCACGGGCCGGCGCAGAGAAAGGCAGCTCTGTCATGTTTAGGCTAGAGGGGAAGGTTAGGCAACCGCCTGCAAGAAGTCAAGAAAGAAATCCTGGGGCCCACTGAGCCCGTGCCAACAGCGAAAATCGAGTGAAGGGTTGAGAAAATGAACTGGGTGCATAACGCGGCCCTAAGGCGTGCCAGGAGGAGCCCATCAAAGGCTGAACCGGCCCAAGTGCTTAGAGCAAGGCTCACAGTCCCAGCAGGGGAGAGGAAAGGAGAGAGAGGGGAGGGGAGAGGGAGAAAGGGAAAGGCCAGGCGCCAGGCGCTGTGCAGTTTTAGAGGGGACTCTTGTGCTTTTCACACGGATCGATGCTCCCGAATTTTGCCACTT
Organism: Tarsius wallacei; assembly: GCA_963574415.1. Lineage (NCBI taxonomy): Eukaryota > Metazoa > Chordata > Mammalia > Primates > Tarsiidae > Tarsius > Tarsius wallacei. The sequence continues at coordinate 7,335 of CAUYQG010177735.1, forward strand.
GCCGACACTCTTCGTGACAAATCTCTCGGAGCCAGTGGCGCCTGTATTTGAAGCCAAACATAAAAGACACTGGGCCAGAGGTGCCGGACTAAATCTGGACTTTGGTGCTTACAGTGTAACGCTGTGGCCGACACTTTAGGAAAACCAGCGGAAGCACTGAACAATTATTTGGGACAATTGGATCCATGGAAAGGCCTACTCTCCATCCAACAGGAGAAAACAAAGACCAAATTTAAGTGAAATCGGCCCCTTCTTACTCTCGGCAGCAAATTTCCATGCATACATCATTGTCGAGGAAAAAAGCCCCCGTTCCTATTTTTTTTGACTGTCCAGGAGAGCCAGATGTCTAACCAGGGGTTCTTAAAATTATTCAGGGAATAAAACGTGATCAGAAAGTTAGGAAACATGATCAAATATCAATATTCATCTCTATTTTTAAAATTAACATTTTTTTAGTGCTTAAAAGTACGGCAACATTAAAATCACACAATACAAATTCGCCGCTGGGAGCGCCGCCATCCATGGAAATCCAACTGTCAGCCCGCCTCAGTTAGCTGGTCCCAAAGCTTGCTGCCCGGGGCTTAGCATTCTCCTCCCTTATCAGTGTTAAGTGCTTTCTGGCAGATAAGCAGGAGAATGTACCAAAGATTTAAGAAGTTAGTAGGTAACTTTTTCAATTAAGAGAAGTCTACCTATTCTCTCCACCTCATGTGTGCCCCCAGGGAAAGGTCATTATTCTATTTTATTTATTTATATATACTTTTTGAGTTGGAGTCTCACTCGGTTGCCCAGACTGGAGTGCATTGACACGCTCACAGCCACCCCAGTGTTGACCTGCTGGGCTCTGGCAATCCTTCCGCCTCAGTCATCCAAGTAGCCAGAACTATAGGCGCACACTACCACAACCGACTAATTTTTTATTTATTGTAGAGACGAGATCTCGACAAGTTGTCCAGGCTGGTCTTGAACCTGCGGGCTCAGGCAATCCTCTCACCTCAGCCTCCCAAAGTGCTGGGCTTATAGACTGAGCCATCGAGCGTGGCCCATTATTTTATTTTAATGGTAAAGCACTCCCTTTCCACAGGAATACAGTTGGAGAACCGTTGTCCTATGATGTCTTTTACTTCCTGTATTCTGTCTTAGAATATGTGAGAAATGTATTTTTCAGGATATGTGTTTTCTGCCTGCAAGAATGAAGCCACTCTTGTTTTTTCTCTCTGCTCTGACTTTATTATTGATTTTTATGTTATTCTATGTACATTTTGTTAAGACATCAAAGATCCCTTTTGAAAGAAGTCTAAATAAGTTACTTAAACACAACACAAACAAAGCCAAACTCGCCTCTGAAAATAAAATCCGGAGTATAGGAATTTAGGGTTTTTAAACTTCTGCTTAGTCGTGTATCTGATCATGCATGCATTCATTCAGCAAATAATTAAAAACGAGCCTAGCCTATGCCAGGCTCTATCACAGGCCTGATTATAGAACAGTAGATAAGACACATCCAGGGCCTGGTCTCACGGGGACTCACGGTCTGGAAGGGGCAAACAGGCGATACACAGCCAAATACATTTAGTCATAGAACACGTGAGGCAGTCATGTTATTGAACACAAGAGAGTGCAAGGGGATAGAGAGGGAGCTTTTACTCATAGTGGTTAGGGACGGCCCTACAGATCAAGTGGCATCTAAACAGAGAACTGAAAGAAAAATTCAGGGCAAGGCAATTAGCTATTTGGGACAGGAGCATTCCAGAAAAAGGGTCCAGCAGGTGCACCCGGCTGGGGGCAGGATTTGCCCTTTCGCACTCCAAGAACCAAGAACTCATTTGCCCACAAAGGCCTTGTCGCTTTACCCGTTTAAACAGCCTCCGACTGGCTTCTTTTATGAGCTAGGTGTCAAGTCAAAGTCCTCTGGATTGAACTTTGCTGTCTTTTCAGAATTCCAATATCCCCTCCACCAGGAAGTTGGCTTGATCTCAGACGTGACTTTCAAAGCCACCTCTTCAGAGTCTCTACGAATCGGGGTCTGACTTACTCCCCCTACACTAGGGACTGAGAGAGATGCCCTCCAGTTAAGGAGGAAAGTCCCTGTGACTTCAGGCAGAAGGCTTGCACTGAGAAGGTATCTGGTTCCTACCAAAGCTCATCCCTCTCTTTTCCTGAAAATTGTTGAAAAGTTTCTTTATTTGACCCAGATTTCTTTGGAATCAACAGCCAGGAAAAATCAAGTCAGCAAATGGGGGCACCTCTAGGGGTCACCCACACGTTGTGAACAGCAGCTGGGTGGGAGCTCGCAGGCATCCCCTGCCGAGGGCCTACGATTCCAGGGCGCTAGGTCTGTGGCCGGTAGTGACACCCGCACCGGAAAAACCCCAATGCCTCAGCTGTTGGTTTCCTAAAACGCTTGCACTAATGCCATGGGCACATGAATGCCACCCGAGCACTTTTCAAAATGACTCTTTCCAGGATGCTTTTCATCTCTCTCTACAAATTGCAGATCTTGTCACCCCTTTGAAGGCCTCGGCCACTGTTTTTTTTCCCAGATATATGGCAGTGGGCGAAAGTAGGGGGACAGTTGAGCACTCTGACATATCAGGACGCAGACATCTGCCTCAAAACAATGACGTTATCCTCCTGCACAATTAAAAACAATCAAATAAAAAAAAAAAACCAGCTCCATGGCCATTACCAGATAGTGACTTTCTCATGGAAGAGCAGAGAATGGGACCCTAGCCCTTGTAAAAATTGCGGTAACTCCAACCTTTACACCAACCCAGGTGATCAGGGCTGCAAAGGCATTTCTTGTCCCGCCAACCGCAGAGTGAAGTATGTTTTGTCATAATCACGCCTCCCGGCGTCCCCCTGTCTAGAATATGCTGTTGGGACAGAGAACATATTGTGCCGTAGCAAAGACATCTTATTGGTCACAAAACCAGAACGAAGGCGGAGCGCAGAAAGGACATGCCTTGCCTGGGACATTCGGCTCTTCCCTTCAGGCTTCGTTCTGCAGTGCAATTTCTCAGCATGGGAGGGAAAGCTGCTAAGCAGCCCTGTCTTCAAGGCTTTGACTTCATTGCCGTACAAAATGCAATTTGTATAAGATCACTTAAGATACTTATTTATCTTGGGGGGCCAGAGTCTCACTCTGTTGCCCAGGCTGGGGTGCAGTGGCATGTTCACAATCACCACAGCCTCGACCTGCTGGACTCAGGCGATCCTTCCGCTTCAGCCTTCCAAGTAGCACCATGCAAGGCTAATGTTTCTGGTTTTTTTGTTGTGATGGGGTCTCACTATGTTGCCCAGGCTGAGCTCTTTTTTTTTTTTGAGTTGGAGGCTCACTCTGTCGCCCAGACTGAAGTGCAGTGGCCGCTCCCGGCCACTGCAGCCTCGACCTCCTGGGTTCTGGTGATCCTTCCGCCTCAGCCTTCTGAGTAGCCAGAATTACAGGCACGCTTTACCACGCCCGGCTGATTTTTTATTTATTGTAGAGATGAGGTCTTGCCAAGTTGCCCAGGTGGGTCTCAAACCCGCAGACTCAGGCAATCCACTCACCTCAGCCTCCCAAAGTGCGGGATTACAGGCTGAGCCACGGAGCCCGGCTAGGTTTGCATTTTAGAAAGATCACTATGGCAACACTATGGACATTAAAAGTAAATAGGTGTATCCTTCACTCCTCCCCCGAGACCTGTGCCCTGACTCCCAGACTTTGTCCCTTATATATATGCTTGTGACTTAGCCA